>JAULBW010006293.1:0-121984 GCA_032358265.1 Vaucheria bursata | reverse complement strand
TTTAAGGAGAGTCATGCATTCTTTTGTATCTTGTTATGTTGATAGAATGTTCTCACTTCTATCAACACAAGTCAGTATATGTAATGTGCATGTTTCATTCTTGTTCATTGTATTTTGCGTTCCTGACATATGGATAAAAAAAATGCCTCTAAATATGTGCATTAAATTAATATTGTTTCCAGTTATTTGTGTAGACTTTGAATCCATTTGTTTTGTGTGGGCTTTGAATCCATTTGTTTTGTGTAGATTTTAGGTTTACTTGGTATTATTAGTTGATTTATAGATGAAAGATTGCGATTTTGAGTCGACTCCTACAAACATTTGCTGCATAGTCGAATGACGCCATATTTGAAAAATCGGAAAAGTGATTCTTTCTTTTTTTATTGGTCAATAAAGCATTTTCAATTAGTTTGACGGTTTTTAGAAGTATTTCAAATAAAAACCAAAAGGTCCCATAAGAACAGCCCTGCGAAAACCGAACATCACTTATAAAAGCAATTAAAGTAAATACGATTATCAATGTCGACTAAACTAACCCCAGGTATGTCGTGGGCAGATGACGAAAGCGATAATGATGAAATAGTAGTTAATGATATGCCGGATAAACTAGCTCCGGTAGATGAAATTAAGGAAAAGGCAGAAGTTGGGGAGGATGAGTTAGAGATTTCTCCTGGGGAGTCGCTTTTCATAGCTTTCATAGGAAATGTCAGCCACGATATTGGCCCGCAAAGAGTTGGCGATTATTTTTTTCGCTTAGGTTGTACGGTGAAGGATGTATGTCAAAAGTTAGGAATTAAAAGCGTCTTTCGTATTGAATTTTCGGATGGCGACTCTCTGAGCATTGCTCTGTCCCAGGATAAAAAAAAGTTATCCGGTCGTCCACTTCGAATTAGTCTAGAAGAGCGAGACGTTTTACCACCGCAAAGACATGGAGGAAATGGTGATAACCATAGGGGCAAGGAAAGTCCACGAGACGTTCCTCGATTTAATGATAAACATGAAATGTCACGTAATCATGGCAGAAATTTTGATGTGGCCCTCAACAGACCAGCAGCGCATGCGAAAGACGCACCAAGTAAGAGTATTAGCACTGAAACGAGGCATATGCCATCTACGAAGTCTGGCACAGAAGACCACACTACCTCAAATTCTGCGGATCAAGTCCCAAGCCCAGTAGAACGCCCCAAGCTATCACTGCTTCCTCGCTCTTCAAGTATGCCAGTGCATGGTGCCCCACCCTCTCGGCCTGCATCTATCTTTGGTACTGGTAAACCTCGCGATGAGTTATCAATTGAGGTGAATAATTTTGAAAATCTTTAAATATATATTGACAATTTTTTTCGATTTTGTAACATCATCTATTTGTACTAAAACGATTGTCAGACGCTGCAGCACGAAAAAAAAGTTATCGAAAGTAGATTAGATGGCCCGACAGAGCCGAAAAGTTCGGTTGCCAATATTCCAGAAGAGAAAACATTGTTAGAAACTGCAGCTGAAAAAGCACCACCAGAATTATCAGGAACGCTATTGAAACCCCCATTCTCAGACCCTGCTCAGAAGACAAGGCCAACAGCAAAAGGTGGAAGAAGAAATGTTAAAAATACTGAACCTAGCTCTGAAATCCGTGGGAAAAGTCACACTTCGACTGAACTTGACTCCTCGGTAAGCAATGCTCAAAGCAATCCAGCTAGAAAAGATTTAAGAGCGGTAAAGGGCAATGCTGCTTACACAACTGGACAAGGTTCTGACAGGAGCCAAACCAAACGACCTAGTCATCATATCGCTAGCACTAAGGGGGCAAAAAGCTACCCCTACGATAGCACCAATAATACTCAGAAAGTAAATGGAAATGGATCTAACCGACATGCTGAGCCAGATGAAATAAAAAAGCAGCCAACACCAGACCAACAAAAAACTAATGAGAATCCTAACAGAGGAGAAAATATTGGTATTTCTAAGACTAGGAATAAAGCCAGTTCAGGGCAGAAGCGAGATGGAGAAATTTCTGCGAAGGTAATTTTTCGAACATTACTTCGACATTCTGATTCTTAGTCATTTGTTTTTTAGCTAAGACAAATTGAAAATTGTTAAATCTTTTTATGCAGGATAAAGGAATAGTGAATGCTTTTGCTCCTCTAGACTTAGATGATGACTCAGACTAATTGTTTTGAATTGCATGATATAACAGATGTCGTCACATTCATATTCTGTTTAAGAGTTGATCCAGTTCGTGTTATAAGAAAGGTAGGAGCGTATAGCAAATTTGCTCTTGGCCTGACGCCATTGAATCCCAATTTCAATCATTTTACATTTCCAAAATCAACAAATTCTTTCTTTAAAAGTGCTTTTACAGAGACAATTAGCAACATTCTGTCAATTCCATATTTCAATTTTTCTTAAAATGCGCATGTAAAATGTACATGATAGAATGCCATACATGGAAACATGCGAGCATTTTTCCAGCTACTGCATGATTGAAGCTTTGCTTAAGGTGTTAATATCTGCATAGTGCATTACCCAGTATTTCATGATTTACGCTTATTATAAGTTATTAATATCTACCACCACCTTGTTGATAAAGTTTCTATTTATGTGTGTAGCCCTTTATGATGTACCTTGTGTCCTTACATCCTACTATTTCAATTTTTCATATTAATCTCTCTCTCTTCATGCATGTTTCCTGTCATACCTATTGCTTGAGTGAACTTCCATGGTTAATTTATATCTGATTTTCAATAATATAATAAAACTTGAATACCACCATCTCTAATGTAACTAGTAAAATGAAAGATAAATAGAAATGTTGTCTCATCTTTTACAATGTTAACTAGGCACAAATTTTTGTGGCAAACTTTTCGTTCCTTAACGAAATACTTTCCAAGCTTTCATAGCAGCGATTGAAATGTGCTTGAACACCAAGCCGTGCAAGAAAAATTGCATTCTTTAAAATGAGCCTCGGGTGGTGGATTTAATGAGACCTTAGTCATTGAATAGCATCAACATTAAAATTTCTCTGAATCGCCCTTCCCCCCCCCATCACTCACTGAAAATCCATTTTGAAAAGCTTCGAAAATAGTCCCTAGTCGCATTTCTAATATTTGCAAGGTGTAGTGGTGATAAGAGATCTGAATTTGAAACAGCATAATGTTACCGATAAAAAAACTTCATTTAAACTCTGCGAAATATACAAGTATTATTTGAGAAAGCATTTAATTTTTGTGCTGGTAAGGAAAATTCACTATAAGTGGTGCAGTCGAATGAACGTCGCGCAATCATCGCCATTCAAACAATTTTCCCAAATGCACAATATCTTTTAAAATGTTGCCACAATGAAGATTCCATAGCTTACATTTACTTTAGGGAACATGTAGCGCTTTTTTTAGCATTAGTATCATTAAAAAACAATTTTTTGAGTGGTTTTATTGAACGCAGAAGTTGGTATTCAATTGTATTCTTATCAAACTCTTTTTGTCTTAATTCGACTAGGAAAAAATCCTTACGAAATATAGTTGTAAATGAAAATCATGAGAAGGAAAAATCCTAAAATTGAACATTAGTAGCTTAAGGTACATTATAGATTACTCGAGATATAAAAATGAAGTTGGATCAGTAGATTGCTGTACTAATTCTTCACGTACATAAACAAATGAAGGGTTGATGATTATGACTTATGCAATATAAGTAGCTTGTTAATAGTTACAATGTGTAAGAACGGGAAAAATTTAGAAAAATGCTGTTTCCACCTGCTAATATTTGTCGAAAACATATTGGTAAATGTAATGGGTACATGTGAGATTAAAAGCAATCATTAATTGATTTATTGGAAAAGAAAACATTGACAAATATTTTGCAATATACTTGGTGCGATCAAATATTTGTGTGGTCTGCATAGTAGTAGTATTTGGCAAAGTCTGCAGAAAGTAAAGCATCTCATGGCAGAGTTTTATGGAGGTATGATTTTCAAAACTGGATCCATCTTGGTGATATATTGTTGAATTTAACTTGGCATATATACTTTTGCAACTTGGTTTGTGCAATGAGATTATGTGCATCCTGACCAGGATCAAATAGATCAACAACGTAATGGTTTAAAATTTGTTACTTCATACTAAACTTATCAGTCAATAGCTTTTCAATACCTTTTCCTTTGTACTGGTTCCTGATAATTTTTAGACCATATGAACTTAATTTAAATTGACAGAATAAGCTATAAACAGGCTTAAATATCCAGTGAATATTATTGACTAGCCCGCTGCACTTGCTAAAACTTTGAACTACTTGTAACTACTAAAAGCTTAAATTTTTCATTGAACTGAACAGAGCTGACTATTGCTTAAACTTAAAAAATAAACCCTATTAGTAATATCCATAGTACTCCAGAGTTCTAAAAGTATAGGTTCAAATCCTTTCAAGATATATTTTTAACTAAGTTGGAATAGCAATCAAAACTTCAAATTGTATTTTCTTTCCAAAACTCTAAATCACAAGACAAAACTAATTGTGTTACTTGAAAAACTAATCCAACTAAAGTTAAAGTCCCAAATCCTTTCTAAATGGCTCTGTTCTTTAACTATTTAAACAAAATTGTGAAAATAGCACAATGCTTATATTACTGAATAAGTAAGTACTAGAGCTTTCTCCAGAGCAATATTATAGAAAAAATGTTCTAGGCTCAAAGTAGAGTATATTATTGTCCTTAAAACTATTATGCAATCACACTACTTCATGAAAATACTTTGGCATTGAAAACTTCAAATTGTTTTTCTGTCATAAGCCTTGGAGCAAATTGTTTCTTCATCTTTTGTAGGATTGAAAACCTTTAATTTTAACTAAAAGGCAATCAATTTTTGCAACTCCATTGTTTGAACATATATTAGTTCTGGGTTGTTACTAGAATTCTGAGTTTAAACTATTTGTTGAACTTCCTTGTAAATATTGCAGTTTGTCCATGATAAAGCAACAGGTATGTTTTAGGAGTTTTAGCCTCTCTCCATTCAGTATTTTGTCCTGCCTTTCATTCATTCAACTTTTTATTATATCAGCTAACACTAATCAATGTGCAAGATATATTTTCAGATGCATTTGCTATTGTTGAATGAGCACCATAAAACTCAATATACTTCAAGTTACCGGTAGAAGCAGCAGTTATTCTCTGCAACAGATTGTTTTTCAATTTGGAATTTTTGTGCATTTGATGATTTCTCACATTTTTTATAATTTTCCAATTCTCTTTAGAAAAATTTGATTTCAGCAATGATTTTGATTAAAACCACAAATTCACAAGTTTGCATGAATTGTTGCTATGGTTGGTAACCACAAAGTCAAAAGCCACTATATGCTACAAAGCAAAAAACTCGAAACTTGGAACATGCAAAAGGTAATAAAAATATCCAAACCTTGTCATTTTATATAAGATGTAATAACTGATGTCACATACAAAACTTTGCATATATTCCTCGAAAAATGACTATTGCTGGTGCATTGCCGTTTTGTAGGCTTCATGCGCCAAAACCAGCTGAAGGTGCACAACTTAATTGTAACATTTGATTTTGAGGCATGTTTGAAGCTATTTAACTCAACAAAATAGCAAAAATACGCAATTATAGTAATGGATAGAACAAGACCAAAATAATCAGTATCTAAATTTTAGTATGGCAAGTGAGATGAGACAAAAACTGAAAAACTTTATCAGCATGATCTGAAGTAAGACTTCCAACCATTAAAGATAAAATAAATATAGTTTATAACTAAGTAAAAGAGGCTTTCAACCATATTCAAATAAAAACAGCTTTGTTTTTGTTAGGAATTAACTTGTTAACGGTTAAATTTGTGTTATAGCTGTGGAATTCTGTTTTATGGCAAGTCATTGTTTTGCATATTGGAATTCTGAGTTGTCAGGATATCTGCCCTGTCCCTAGATAGTAGCACCCCTAAAGCCCCCTGTCAAGACTAACGAATTGTACCAAGTGTAAACCAGAAAACCAGAACAGTATAACACAGAGATATTACACGTTCAATACTGTTTCATTAATCTTAATTCATGTGTTGACGAGAGTAAATCTTGTCAACATTTTTGACCTAAGCTTGCGCATACAAACCGAATTAAATCAATATAATCACAAATCCCTGAAAGAATTGTAGACAAATAAACAATACACGACAAAAACATATTAGATCCTGACACCCCCTACCTCTCGGGAGTTGATCGTTCAACGGTACAAAAATCGATTAGTAGCACCAAGGTCTTGGGTTCAAATCCCGATGCTTCCAAATATTATCATACTTAGCTAAACATTCACCCAAGAATCCTAGCATGAGTTTATGGCAAGTCATTGCTGGATTTTGATGATGGGCTAAGTTTGGGATTTGTGTGTTGCTGTGAAGTATGTTTCACTTCCAGCAACACAAATTATGTTTGTGTAAGTATACTATCTGTATTTAGTTCTGAGATTTGTTCGATACACATTCATAACAATTTTGCAATAGACACAGCAACCTTAACAAGGCAAAAAATACTGTGAAGATAAATGGTCCACATCATGAAAGAACAATACATTGTAGGCATTAAAAGTTTAGCAGATGTGAATAAAGGTAACTTTTAGGAGCACAAAACACAACAGAACATAGGAAACTGTGGTAGAAATATGTGTATGTTCATCATGCACTAATTGTGTTGATAGAAGTGAGCTAACTTCATCAACACAGAAAAATATAAAACCCTACTAGAATCTGTACAGCCAATTTACTCGGAACGTCATAAATAAACACTGACTGCAGCTATAAAAACAGAATTAATCCCTGATGGAGTTAATTCCTAACAGTAACTGGAATGCAAGTTTAATTCCTGTGTAACTGTAGAAATGATGGTATAGGAAATAAGGATATTACAAATGGTTTATTTTCAAGCACCTTGATTAAAGCAGTGGATTTAGCATCACTGTAATTCTGAAAAACTGAGGTAAAGAAGAACTAGAAGGCAAGCTTAGAAGAAAAATTTTTCTACTTTATTTGTGCCTGAAGTGTATTGCATACACTTAAGCTCTTCTTTGTCCATACTATTTGGTACAAAAAAGATATCAAAAAGAGCATAGTTAAAAATATGGCTAAGAGAGAATAGAAATTTGGTGAAACGGTTACTTCACAATGCAGTTTTCTGGAATGCAGTATCTAAGGTCCTTCTAGTTCTGATGGTAGCCAGCAATGAAGGAAGTTCAGAGGTGCATTGTTGTTAAGCAGCTTATGTAGATTGGGAGTTGAAGTGCCACATGCTATATCCAAGAGAGAAAGATTAATTGAAATGCCCATAACCTGTTGATACCATACGTATACATATATGGAAAAAAATGGAAATTTTTCAATCCAAGAAAGTATTTGAGAAAGGAACAATTACAATTTATATAAAATACAAAATTACTTGAATGTCTTCACAGGTTTATTCGAGGATTAAAACATATAAAAGAAGTTTTAGCTAAATAAGCTGTGCCGTTTCATTTTTGGATAAGTTAATATTGTTCTTTCTTTGAACAGCATTTTTTTCACTCTCAAGATGTATTTGTAGATTATTTGACAAAGTTTCTCAAATCTTGGAATTTTCTCATTTGTCGCGTTCAAGTAACTAATTTGTCGACTCCACGTTTAAAATCGACTTAGCGTGGTGAAAGCAAGCTATAGATCCGTATTATAATTTCTATCGAAACCTCTACTTTATCCGTGCAGGGTATCCTGCCTATCATAACGAAAATAAGCAACTCTCCTGCAGAGCATAACTTAGATTCCTTTCATAGATTAGATAATATACCAGATATGAGCAGCTTAACGATATTATGGAATGGTTATAGAAAAAGTATCCAAGTTTCGGATAATGCAATTATGAGTAAAGTCCTTTCCGATGCCTGCCGAATTCACGGGATCGAAAATGCTGATGGCTTTTACCTCCGATACAAAAAAGTTGCTATTGATATGTCACAGCCATTTAGATTTACTGGAATTCCACGAAATACAACACTCGAACTCAGAAAAGTTGAAATAGTTTCGACAAACTCCTCCGTTCGAGTTTGCTTAAAACTTCCTTCAGGTTTATATGACTGTTCCTGAGAAAATTTGTTCTCTGAAATTGTCAATAGCTAACCTTATTGACATGGAAATTAATTTTCGTTGCTCTGATTAAAGGTCTGACCTGAGCTGATGCTATGAACTTTTTAGGTGAAAGGCTGCAGGGTATCTATCCATCTAGCTTCTCCCTTTTGCGTATATTGACTGATTCATTCGCTAAGCATAATATCTGTGCAACCCCTTCAACATTATCCGCATCAACTGTTGTGTTCATGCGGTGTTCTTACACTGGGGATGTTCTCAGCTCGACCACTTTAAGTTCAATAGGATTAAATGGGGGCAGCGCTATGTTTAATGTGTGCAACTTTGAGCAGGGCAATAACATCGATGTAGCTGATATAACTGCTGCAAAGCAACCGCAAAATGAGCTTCCTTCCGATCAAGCTGAATATGACAGCAGTGTCGTTTCCTCTGCTGGGAATCTGCCAACATATTTTAATTTGCCTATGCCAACTGTGCAACATTCTCAACTCAGTGAGGTTACTAAAATAGCATGTGAAGATGAAACGCATCCTGTCTCAAATGCTGATAGCCTTGTTGACTCTTCTCAAGTGGTGCAAGATGAATGTGCTTTACCAGAAGATGAGTTCAAGCATGTTGAGTTAGGCATCGCACTGTGTGAAGGGGCATTAGAGCTTATGTTCAATGAGCATTTTGAAGAAGATTTATCTATTTGCATTCAAACTCTTGCAAAGTATATTGATGGCGTACTAAAATTTCCTGGAAGGCAACAAACTCGAACAATTCATCTATCCAATCAAGCCTATTTTCAAAAGGTAAATCTATTTTGTAATTCCAAACATTATATCAATGTTAGCATTGAATATTATTTTATGTTTCAATGGTCTAACATTCGATTTGTAGGTAGGTCGGTTTCAAGGTGGTGAGCTTTTCTTGCAGGGAATCGGTTTTGTTTGTAAAACTTTAGATGGCGGTTTGAGTCATGAGATTGCTTGTGATCCAAGTAAATACAATATTCTAGTACTTCTACCAGAGAGAGAAAACAGGGGTTTGCTACTGGAAGCTCGAGATTTGATCGTAAAGGCAGCCTTAAAATTGGCAAATCCACCTAGAATACCTGAAGTACCATCTCAAGTTGAAGAGCCTACACAATTTACATTGGGTTTCGATCCTTACAAGTCTATGGTGGTGAGTTTACAATTCTACTCCAACTTAAAATTTCTCTCTTTTCAAGTGTATTGTTTAAAAATGGTGTGATCATCTGTGCAATTATATTGCTCGTAGTTTGGAAGATAAGTAATATTTTATGCATTATTTACACATTATCTACTTCATTTTTTTTGTTAACAGACTAGCACTATACCCCAACCAAAAGGCTCAGAAGAAAGTATCACTTTTAAACGACTCAGTCAGCTCAAAGCAAAGCAGTCATGTATTGAAGAGTCCGAATCCTTGTCAGTTGCTCTCCGCAACATTAGAGTATCTTATGGCCCTAAACGAAAATTAGCGACAAATGAAAATGATGATATGGATGTTGACAACAAAAGTGACAATACAATCCTTGCACAGCAAGTGGCACGACAGATGGCAGAGCGGAAAAAATTGGAATCTGTGCCCTTCAGAACACGAGCAATGCGTGAGTTGGAGAAATTTGAAAAAACAAAGGCCTATTCCTATGCAGTGGTCAAAGTGATTTTTCCTGACAGGTATATTCTAATAAATTATGTGAAGTACTTCTATAAATTTTACTTCCAACAAAACCTTTATATTCTGTATTTATGAAAGTTAGTTTTTCATCAAGTTCATTACCACGAAAGTACCTCCTTTTCCTTTTGTATTCTTAATTTCTCAACATCAATAAGATTTTCTACAGGCAAGATATCGATAGTATAGTTTTTTGTTGATTTTGTTTAAAAATTTAATAGCAACTTTTCAATTACTGCACGGTTAGCGTAATTTGATAAATAAAAATTTTGGGAATTATTTTTGTTTGCATGGCATTCTAAAATTTCGCATTATTCATCTATCCAGATCCGAAATGAAGGCAAAGTTCAGACCGCTAGAAAAAGTCTCATCTGTTTTTGAGGCTGTAAAATTATGCCTGCATAGCAAAATCAGCGAGACTTGTTCATTCGATCTTTACATTAGCCCACCTAGATGTGTGTTGAAACCGGACATGTCATTATCTGATCAAGGGCTTGTTCCAGCAGCAGTAATTTACTTATCCTGGCATCCAGAAACAGCTGAAATGTTAACTGCTATGGGTCTAGGGCAAGTCTTTGGCGATTTTTTTAATGCGGAAGTAGAATGTGATTCAGATGCATCGCTGCAATATCCTAGTGGCACTCCACTTAGTAGTTCAAGTTTGCCAGGTAATGACAGGAAAAATCTTGCGGAGACTAGTGAAAAAAAGAAAGGAAAACCCGGCTGGCTGAAATTGTAATTTCTGGGTGTTTATATTACGAAGCTGTTGTAATATGATTGTTTTATCTATTTTCTTGTTAATCTATGCCCACAGTTTTTACTCAGTTTCATCATGATAATAATAATATGACCTACTTCCCGTTTCTACCCTGGTGTTTCCGAGAAAAGCATTCCATTTGAAAAAGTGCATTTGAACACGAACTAGATATATTCATAATGAATTCTAATTTGCAGCAAATTGGCAGTAATGAAGCATAACTATTACCATAAAAAATGTGAAGTTTCAGTGTTAAGTTATAGTGTTCAAGTGACCATATCCAATTGTTCGTCTAGTGTGCCAGCAACTTTGATAATTATCTCTGTAGTAACTTTGGAGCGTAGAAACTATGTTGACAATAATGTCCAATGAAAAGAAAAGTAACCAGAATCAAGTGACTGAACTGAAAGTAATTTGTTAGCTCATGTAATCGCGGCCGAATAATATGATGAGAAATCAGCAGAACTTATTAACATAGTGAAACCTGTTGAGTCAGTCACTTCGTGGCGAGCAACATGCTGCTTGGTAAAAGCAGTTGTTAAGGTTAGAGAGGCAATTAAATTTCCAGGTTTCACTGTACATAAATGTAGTTAGGAAAATTGGATTAATTAAATAAGGCTACTCAAAAATATGTATGCAACATTGCAGCACTTGTGAAGAAGGTAATGTAAATTCAACTCGAATCAACAAGTTAAGCCAAGAATGACTCAAAAGATTTTAAATAAAATTACGTAACAAAAATTGCTGTGTACATAGCATGTAACAATTCAGTATATGCGGTGCTTTAAAATATTTCGTTTTTTAAGAGCCAGCTCTAAATCAAGGCATAGGTATCTAATCTTATTCACAAAATTTTCAAAAACTTACGTTTGATACTGTAAGTGCATGTGGTGATATTATATACTGAATTACCAGTTTTGTTAGGAATCAATAGATTAAAGACTGTGCATATATCCAATAATAAACATAACCAGAAACCCAAAGAGGACACACACAGCTAATAATGTATTAATCCCTTTTCATGTGTTGCCAAGAATAAATCTTGACAACACAGTACTACTTGACAGTACACGCATATGAGAACACACTAATGAGAACATACTTATGAGAACACACTAGTGAGAACACTCTTTAAGAGAACGTACTTTACAAGAATACACATATAAGACGAATTAAGTCCATAGAGTCACAGTTCAATAACAGATCACGGCAAAACAGATCAGATCCTGACACAGCTACACAGTTTTTTATTTTTTGCTATTTGGGCATGAATGGTCAAAACAGATAAATTTTCAAAACTGCTACCAATGTATTGTAAAACTATTTAATTCTATTAAGTTATACAGTTCAGCTATTCTGGCTCAGGCATTTTTGCACTCTGAAGAAACAATTAGCTTAATTTATATTTTTACTATTTTTTGGGGGATAGTGTCCTACATGTACTCTAAAGCATGTTTCACAGGTCAAGATACAGCAGCTAAAGCTCCAATAGTCTTTTGTGGGCAGGAAGTTGTCATCTTTGCTGCATTTGGCATTTGTAAAAGTTTTCATGGAAACTTACACTCTTATATTGGTAGAAAAATATTTGAGAAGTAATATAGTTTTTGCTGCCATCATTTTTCATCAATTTCAATTTGACAACATAGTTTTGGGTTAAACTTCATTAGTATTTTGTGATAGAACCTTGAAAAATACAAGTCAAAAGGGATCAGTTGCATATGTTTGCTCTTTTTTTTAGTATTTGTTCTGAAGCTAGAATTTGTATATAATTTAAAAAATGGTTATTGTTAGGAACTAATTTGCTTACAACAGTTAGTTCTTAAGAAAATTACTCTTTTCAGAGTTATTCCATTGTTTAGCTGCATCATTTTATGACTCTCCAGATGGACTGGCATCAAGATTTTGTTTCTTGTGTTGCTGAGTGTGTTTCTTATTCACTCTCAGCAACGCAAATTATGTTTCTATAATGTTACTGTCCTTTTATCATTTTGTGTCCTTCCTGTTACTACCTTTGGTACATTCATAACAGTTATTCATTGTTTAAAATACTCTCAACTGTCATAAGGTGATTTTTTACAGATTTTGTAAGTTTTTCAAAAGAATTAAATCCATACAAATTATCTGTCCAATTATTTGTCCAATAAATTATGCTGTCAAATTTAATATAATATGTTCTTCACTTATTCAATAAACTTAATATGCCATATAAAAACTTATACTTAATCCTACAGTCTCAAGAACATGTTTCTAGAGGTGGCATGTGCAGTAAATGTAAGCGTACCTTCTCAATTCTTGGACAAACTCCAAATATTAGTTAATTGCAATAAAAAATGAAAGATTAATCCTAGCAAAACATGTATAAGAGAAATATGGGCTTTTGCTTATTATTCAGGAACATTCATTGTTGCAATTAATTCAACATAGTACTACAATGGATTTTTGGTGCTACCAAAACAGTACTTTTAAAAAAGAAACCTTCCAGGAAGTGGCTTATACCATTGTGAGCATGTCAGCTTGCCAAGCAGCATTAAATTATAGAGTATAATTTCAAAATAAAAACCCACAAGTCTCATCAGATACAAAGCCTACAGCTCTTTCACTATATTACATGCTCCACTTATAAACTTTGCCATGACCAACTATATGCCATACAGTTTTCAAACATGAAAGATTGAGGTTGAACGTGCAGTGTACTAGATCACAGTGCTGTGTATCTAGGAGTTTTTTTTTTTAAGTTTCATTCCACTCAAATGTTAGAAAAATGGTAACCAGTATTTAGCTTGATAATCAAGCATACATTGTTTTCTTTAACTTGATTATATTATTTTTTTAACCCACTGGCATGAACTGCTGTCAGAACTTGACTTGCTTTGCCATGTGATTTGTTATTTACTGTATACTTGTATACATTCTCAAAAGGGATTGTAGTTATTCTATTGACATTATCTAATGTGTGCATTTTCTTAAGTTGTGTGGTGTTGACAAGATTCATTCTTGGCCACATGTGGAATAGAAATTAATATGATATATTTGCATGTATTGTACTACATTTTCTTGTTTGTCTTGTGCTTTACAATTCACACGTGAAATACTTTCATCCATTTCTAACAATTGCACCAATGAGTGGGCAGATCCTGATAAAGCTTTATATGTGCTGGATGTAAAATATGTTGGTGAAAACTGTTTTTTGCAATGTCAAAACTCTAATTCCTTGAAAAATGCTACTTGACATAATGTGACCTGCAACATTGGAAAACATGGACAACACATTGTATTCATTGACAAGGGTGGAATAGTATTTTGTACTTATATGCCACTTTTCCAAGTTGGATTGCTCTGTTGGCATAAAAAAGCATACACCGCAAAGAAAATCAAAGAAATATTTAGCTCTGATACATAAATACATGCCAAAAAATTGTGTAAATAATGATAAAGAGTGTACAATGTTTAGCAAGTACCTGCTAAAATAAGACTTAATGGTGCATACAAAAAATTGTCATGATTTAACTTTGTATATCTGTTAGCCATAATAATGTAATAATATATTTTGAAAAGTACAATAAATTGTCAAAGCGTAACCTAATAGGTTCTGTGGTAGCCATGATAATGTAGAATTATTCTTACTCAGATAACAATTGTGGATGGAAATGTAAACCTTTTGTACATTATACAAATGGTGGTGTAAAAACTAATGTTTTTCAACAGTGCCATCAACCCATTTGTCAGAATCTACATTGCACAATGAATACCTAGCACAAAAATAACCCAAGAAACAAGACGCAGTAGCAGGTTTAACAATATATATGATAGTTTCTTGTCATGTGTTGCCGAAAATGAATCCCTATCATACAATTGCAACAAACTATTTCCATAAAAGTCAAATCTGAAAACAAATAATTGAAATTACAAATATGCTCAAATATACTTGAATATACTCAAGTAGAATACATAGTGAAATAGCCAATCTCTAACACCATAACTCTTATAATATATTTATGAATATCATTTTAACTTGATTAATACATGCAAAGAGCAGTAACTGTTATAAATCCTACAACCAATTCAGGTATATTTGATACAACAATTTTTTGCTAAATTTTTTTGTAGAAACAAGATATTTGAAATTTTTTTGAAAACATTTTTAGAAGCAAATTTTCAGTGGTTGATGCAACAATGTCCATATAAATGAATATACCTTGAGCTTTAAGAAAGAACAAAGTTGCTATTCTTTGATATTCTTATCAATAGTACATCAAAAAGGACTTAATAGAAAAAATATTTATTGGTCCAATAATTGAAATGGAATGGAACTTGAATAAAATGCCCCTATCAACTAAGTCTTTGATTTTAAACAATGAAAAAACAATTATCAATGCAGATATTTGGGAAGAGTTCAAGCTACTGATGGAGTGCTTGAAAATAATTTTACATGCAAAGAGTCTTGAAATGATGACAAACTTTTTAAGTAGCATAAAATTAGCTAAGTTATTTTGATCAAAGAAAACTTTGACAAGGAATCCAAGAGCATACGGATCAAAGCAAGTATCCCAACTGTGGAAAAAATGGATGAAAAGAGTATACGCAATTGAATATATTTTATTCAAGATTTGTAAAATGTGCAATCAGTATCAAATTGTCTACTAATTATTACCATTAATGTATACATAACAGATATATATATATATATATATATATGCATGAGTTAGTAAAATTATAATTTGATACAATTGATCGAATTACACAATTCCTCATTTTTTTGCAAATGTAAAAACCTTACTTAGCTCTCTACCTGAAATACATGAGCATAATCACTTACTTTACTGCTAGGTCTAGCCAACATAATTATGCAAACTATTGATTTGTAAAGTAATGGGCTAAACAAATGACATACAATCTAATGTTTTCTTGCTCAATCAGACCAGTGTTCAGGTAACAAGAATGAATAAAAATTTTTCTAGTTGATAAAGTTTAAATATACAAAGTACTGAACAATAATAATTTTCTCGCTCAACGGATGCTTCAGACTTTTTCATCAAATTTAGCTTTAGCACTATATTTTTACCACTGTAATATATTTTGTTACTTTGAAGTTCGCTTCTTCTATAATCGAAAGAAATAGTGAATTGTATTGTATCCGCAAAGTTTGGTCTGTGGGTTAATAATTATTTCCAATTCTTTTGGGAATTGAAGGCAACAGTGTTCCATTATTTTGCCATTTAAGTATCATTCTAGATGATTTTTTAGAATTGATTGATCAAAGAGATGCCCACGCCTGCAAGATGAAGGGCATTGTAATATTTTCTTTTCAAACTGTAAAATAACTAAGTGAAAAACTTTTTCTTCAAAAGTGCAGACTATTTTGTATTTAAATTTCGCCGCAACTAGTTGCTTTGAAAATCATTTCTCACTTCTATAGTGTAGTATGCAATTAGAGAGGATCCTTCGTATATGGATTTCGAGCCGATAGTCATTTTCTTTCTGGTTCCAAAAAAGGATTTTTCTTATTCTTGTCAATATTAGAACTTGAGATGCAGCCTCGATAGAGAGTAATGCAATGAATTGTATTGTCTCTGTTTCTCGAAAACATCTATTGCTGTGTTCCCATTTAGTATCTGTTGCTGTGAAACTGTCGGCAGATTGCCTCACAATCAGCTACTATGGCCGGTGATTTGGAAGAATCCACAATCTCTTGCGTCGATGCCTGGATAGCAAAGTTATTTGATGCTAAAACTCTTTCTGAAACAGAAGTGGTGAAACTCTGCGAAAAGGTGTACTTAATTTTGCTCTTCCTGTAGTGTGGTTGAGTATCTAGATGCGATTTAAATTATTTTATATCTAGGCTAGAGAAGTCCTTCTCGAAGAATCGAATGTTCAGCCTGTCCGATGCCCAGTTACAGTATGTGGTGATGTTCATGGTCAGTTCCACGATCTTATGGAATTATTTCGTATTGGTGGCAATGCTCCAGACACGAATTATCTCTTTATGGGCGATTATGTCGATCGAGGTTACTACTCGGTAATTGCATTATGCTTAATTGTATTTTTCAATAGACTTGATTCCTAATGAGTTTAGGAATTTGTCCAAGGTTGAAACCGTTTCTCTACTGGTGTGTCTTAAAGTTCGCTATCCTGATAGAGTCTATATTTTGCGAGGGAATCATGAAAGTCGACAAATTACTCAAGTGTAAGGATTCATTCATATTTTTTAATCATATCAGGCATAAATTTAAATCAGTTTTCGTTACCTTAGTTACGGCTTTTATGATGAATGTGTGCGAAAATACGGGAATGCTTCTGTTTGGAAACATTTTACTGATGTCTTCGACTACCTTCCCTTGACTGCTCTAGTTGATGATCAGGTCCAATGAATCTTAATTCTTTTAATATTTGAATTACCCCATGATAAGGTAGTGCATATTTCTCCTCAGGTATTTTGCCTTCATGGTGGTTTATCACCATCAATAGAGTCTCTCGACCATATTAGAGCACTTGATAGAGTTCAAGAGGTAAATTTCTTAAATTATTAACATTTCTAAATGAATGAATGAAGCTTATGTATTATCTTTAGGTTCCACATGAAGGTCCTATGTGCGATCTTCTGTGGTCTGATCCAGATGATCGCTATGGTTGGGGAATATCACCGAGAGGTGCAGGATACACGTTTGGACAAGATATTTCAGAACAGTACAATCATAATAATGGATTATCGTTGATAGCACGAGCTCATCAGTTAGTTATGGATGTAAGTACTAAACTATAAAACATCTTGTTGATATTGCAAATCTGACTTGTATTTTGCTGTGGCAGGGTTACAATTGGTCACATGCGATGAATGTAGTTACTATATTTAGTGCACCAAACTACTGTTATCGCTGTGGAAATCAAGCGGCCTTGATGGAAATTGATGAAAGACTCAACAAGACATTGTATGTTTTTATTTTCATTTTAACCACTTACTCCTTTATCGAAACTGAAATTTCTTATTTATGCAGTTTGCAATTCGATCCCGCACCGAGACGAGGAGAGCCTCATGTTACACGCCGTACTCCAGACTACTTTCTTTAATAATGAAAATTAAAGAGCAAGCATGTCAAAGTCCCTCCCTGTCTTTCATAATGCCTGATTTATTTGTACTTTTAGTGCTATTTTATGATTGCCTAATCAAAGATTTTATAAATATCTTGGCCTGTGATTCACTGCTGTAGTTTAGTGTTTAATCTTTTTCAAATATGATAAATTCAGTTGTAGCCACCCCTGATACTTGCATCAATACATAAAAACAACTTCCGTGCTATGATTTATTTTGTTCAAGTGGAAGACTGTATAGTATGTGATATGGGATTGTGATTTATATTTCATCAGTGATAGAAAAGATCAGGGACATAACATGAGTAGGAAGACAACTAAGCAGTCAAGATATCTTTCATATCAGTCGTAGTAATGTTCTACATGAAGATTTTAGGAGCGAGCATCTGACTTCACATAGTATCTCATATATATCAGGTATATTTGATTATTATTTCCTTCTTGCTTTGGCAGTCATCTTCTTTGCCAGTTTATCTTTCATAACTATGCAAACCTCACCATCTGAATTCACAATAATTCAAAGTAGAGCTGAGTTAGTTGATTGATAAAAAAATATCACCGAATCAATAAGCAGGGTCAACAAAATGTATTTAAAATGGGGTAACTTTGAAAGGTGAAAGTGTAGTAAATCAAATTTCGAATAAAAAAGAAACATCGTTTACAGCAAATGAAGGCAAAAATTTGGTACTTGATCGGATGACTAGGATACTTAGATTTAGTATTGCTTTCTACAATTGCAGATAACGTTCTTGCAGGATCAAAACTCTTTTCACTTGAGAGCTTTACAATTGAAAAGTTCGAAAGGATGGTATGGCGGTGATATCAAACCTTTCAACACAATTGGTAAGTAAGAAAATAGATACTTGTTGAAAAGAAGGAATGACTCATATCAAGAGAGACAACTGTACTTATTATCCGCTTCTATGACTCCTACTATTGAACAGTTCATATAAAATCAACGGTCCGTTGCCACAGTTGTAATGTATCGCCAATATGCCGCAGCCAAACGGTGGAACCATTTCGGAAATTAACTGTGTGTGAAAAGGGTTTCATGACAAATTATTTTTAAATTGCATTCAATTATATAAACATATTTCTATTCAATTACTTGAAAACTATACGGAATATATTATAACTACACGTTAGCGAGCTGAAGAATAATTGATATTTGAGCATTGCTAGCTAATATGGTGAGTATACATTTGAATTCGCCGAAATTGAAAATTCATCGAGCGTTGAGCTGGGATTATGATGGTGAATTTTATACGACAGGAACTCGAAAATACGGGCGATGATTCATTCCAGGCTGACCTCAATGAGCTGAAATTAGCATTTGCATCGATTTGTGGGTAGGTAACGCTAACTTGTAGCTTGCATTATATCATTTATATTTATATTATTCTTGTGTTGAAGTACGGATGCGCTCAGTTTCGATGATCTATGCAAACAATACGGATTATCATTATTATTAAAATCGGGGGATATCAGTCACGAGGAAGTTGAAGGGCTGTGGCTTCAAGCCGTCTCCCGCGCAAAGGAATCAGATACAGACGCAGAAAAGAAATGGGACGCCCACACGCCTATCAACTTTAATCATTTTGTGGATTTGCTTTGTCTCTGTGAAGAGAAAGTGCCAACTTTTTCCTGCACTTCCCAACATGTTGATAATCGCCCATTGCAGGTAATTAAAATCATCATTAGGTCATTTGAGTTTCATTGAAAAATGACATTGCTTTCCTCTATAAATTTAGATTGTTACAGCGCGTCGGTGCATGCTAGGTCTGCTGAGAGCAATAATTATATCGCAATATCGTGGCTTCATTAATAACATCATTTACGATGAATCGTTTGACGGCGAAATTGCAAAGGCCCTTCACATCAATACTCTGAAGAAAACTATTGAACGGGGCCTGTGTAAAAGAGGCTCTATCGTATCAAATGATTTTGCAAGGTAATTTTGTTCTATGTTTCATCTTTAGTGTAGATATAATATCTGTCCTTTTTACAGCAACATGACAATTGATGAGACACAACTTGCTGCAATGGGTATTATGCTTGAGCAGACTTCAATGATGAGGGCTCTTGATCTCAGTCTCAGGCGTAATATGTTGAAGCGTAGTTTAGAAAAGCGACGCACTTCTCAAGATCTTGTGGTATGCTATTTATTGCTCTTTGAAAATATATTTATCCCGCAGTTCAATATATTAAATAGGCAACTGAAGCCAACTCTCTTCATTTCATACGAGCTAGTTTTCTATTATGTAATGTTTTTTCATCTATTTATCCAGAATTCTGGAATATTTGTGCGCTCTAGTTCGATTGGAGATTCCCGTAGTTTGCAGCATAGGATTGCCAGAGATGCATTGAAGCATAAGCTAGAAAAGGCTGCTCGACCCTCAGCTGAAGAGCTTGAGAAGCAAGGCATTATTTTGCCCTCGCATTTAATTCTCGAACACAAATTTGCCGCATCCCAGGTGGAAAACATAAAAATCTTACATACATTTACATACCAATTTTTTACTCACTATATCAGAGTGAGTTGATCTCAGAAGGGAAAACAATGATTACTCTAACCATCCGTTTGAATTTTTTGCCCGATAGGTGTTGGAACATTTGCACAATCGCCCTACCATTACTGAGATGGTTGAACGAGGTATAATATTTGAGTCTGAGTCACTCCTTCTATCTGACGAAGAGCAATTAAAACATGAAGCAATGAAACGCAGACAATCCATCATTGCATCACAGGTCTATATTAGACTTGTTTTCCCTTTTTAGATAATCATTTTTTCAATGATTTGATGTGGATTTATTTGAATTTGTGGGTGGTTTGTTCATAATAATGAGTGCAGATATCAGTAGTAATTTAGTTCATTTTTATACATTGAAGGTTGAACAGCAGTTGCAACACAGAGTACCCCTTGAGTACCTAACAAATAAAGGTAAAGTGTTAATGCTAATGTATTCCATTTTATAAAAGTACTTAATGCTCTTATGCTTTGTAGGCATATATTTAAATGCTACGCCCGCTGAACGAGGTGTAGAACGAGCTTTTTTAGTGCATTCGCTGACAAATGCACTATCGAACAGACCTGATCACGACCAGCTTGTTACGAAAGGTTATTTTTATTAAAACAATTTTTTAGTGAAATGTATACATTTGTTAACACTTTCCTTACGATCAGGCTTCGTATCAGATGGTACCAGTATACTGCAAAATGCAGCCAACTTGAAATCACCTGATAGGAATAAGGTATACATTTCTATTTTTTGGTCTTATGCAGCCTAATTTGCTTAGCACTATCGTCTCAATCTGAAAGGCTCAATTATTTTTCATTATTTGCTTTTGTTGATTTTACAAAAGCCTTCATTAGATATATGAAGAAATCCTATTGTTAAGAAATAATTTTAACACAGGAATTGGTGTGCGAGGTCACCCATGAGGAGATTGTAAACAGGCGTCAGTCTCTGGAACACGAATTGACCACGCGTGCTTCTATAGATGTCCTGAAAAGTCAAGGTTTGTAATATTTTTAAAATTTATTTATTCCAAATAATACATGATTCCAATGCTGGATGCAGGCATATATATGGATGAACATGCAGAACGTGCCCACAAGTTGGAGCGTCTGTTGGTGCAAGACTCGTTGGCTCACAAACTAGGCAGTCCTGCACGTCCATCCAGAGAGGAGCTTGAAGCGCAAGGTGTTCGTTTGAGTGTGATTGAAGGAGCTTGCAATCCGAGAGAGATGGCACATATGTTTGCAGCACGTCAGGTTTACACTGAAAACTCTTTTTCTTCGTATATTTTAAGATTTAGTCATGATTTTTCGCTTCATGTAGGTTAAATACGGTCTAGAACATCGTTTAAGTTTGCAGGATTTGAAAGCTAAAGGCCTTTACCTGGATAGTCCAAACATGAAGGTATCCACATCAGTATTATATACTACAACTCTGATTAATAATATTTTGCTCGTAGCCATTCATTGATTAAACCACTCTGGATTCTTGTTGGCATTTTCTAATATATTTAAAGTAGTATTCGTTCAAGTTTGACGATCTCCATGGATTTATTTATTGTACAGGAAGGATACGACATACTGATGAATCATTCTTTGCTTGCCGATGGTTTAAAACAAGAAGCAGCAAATATTACCATTGATGCTTCTAGTATCAAGTACACACTGGTGATCAATGCCATTCTGGATGTCCATGCCTCATTCAAGGTGCCTATCTCAGTGATTCGCGAAAAGCTGAATCAGTGAGTAAATTTTCATAAATTTCCAAGATCAGCAAATTGGCTTGATATTTTTTCATTTGATGTGTGGCAGCTCTGCTGAAAAACTTTTCAATATTCAGAAAGTTTTCAAGGTATTTTTAAGTGTCGAATGCTCTTAATAAAGAATTCTGGTGTTTGCGCGTAATTTTTAAGAATTGTATTTCACTTGTATGAATTAATTGTCTAAGGATATTTTTAATCGCATCCGAATAAATTACATTGAAGTTAATGAAGTGGGAATCGATAATGATCTATCGTTGGTATTAATAGAATTAGATTGAAGGTTCTGTTCCAGTAGCAAATTATCAATGTTTATCAACTGAATCTGAGGCTTTTCAAAGCTTGCTAAAGTTTGCATATATTTTACTTACATTCCCAAAATACCAGCCTTTATTTTGGCTTGATCTTATAAAACTTTACGACCAGGATAAATGAGATGCAATTACATACGTGATGTTACTGGATGTTCAATGTTGCTGGAACATTACTGACATCACTGTATTTGATCATAAGTCATATCATATTTTTGTATTACATTTCAAAAAAGCAATTTTCAAAACTGAGTATTGGTCCAAAAGATGTCTACTCTGTTAACTCTATAAATACGTCTCAATCCAAAGGTCAGAATTATTAAAATAGCAAAAAAACTATTCCTTTCTTGTATAAATGTAATTTAGCATAGCTTCTCATTCGTAGCTGAATTTCATTGAACAAGGTAGAAAAGCTCTTAGATTTCATAGGCCAATACATTTTTCCAAATATTAAAAATTTTAAAGCGGTCTATGGTGTCAAAATTCACGTGCATGCCAAAAAAGCACAAATTTTTTCATTCAAATGAACTTGAACTTGTGTTTCATTTATCACTAATTTTGAATAAAAAATGAATTCTGACGTTTATTAAAAACTGTGTAGTGTTCATTATTTTCAGTGTTAACAACTATTTATATTGTGGCACTAAGCAATAAGATAAAAATAAGTGCGGCAATAAAAAGACTGCAAGCACTTTATAAAACCAGTTCATAGAGTGTAGCATTAAGTATCATATAGAAAGGCAATTTATTCGAGAAGTGCTTTAAAAATAGCTTCATGACTCGTTAAAATACTTTCTTAATTGCCATTCTAGATTTAAACTTCAACATCTTTTCATTTTTCATTGGTATAAATGGATTGCTGCTGTTCATATTAAAAGTAAATGAAGTCTGCTGGTTTCATGATAATACTAGCTTGAATAATCTCAAAACCACTTAATTTGTAGTAGAAAAAGGCTTAGGTCCATGTGGATTCAGTGAAAGATAATGTATACAATTAAAATACCAAAGCTTGTCAGGGTGTATAATAAAAATATGAAATGACACTAAATGTCAGCAGAACAAATAGAAAGAATGTAACTAATATTGCAAGTTCCTGGGTATTTCTGTAGAAAAGCCAGCTTTGCAGTAACCGCTCACTCTTCTAGGTGCAAATGGAATTCTTAAGCCTCAGCTGCTTTGAAGTCCATAAAAGACTACACAAACATACATATAAAAGTGGTGTTTTCAAGAAAGATATTATTGCTTGATACTCTTTTTTTTAAAGGCAAATGATCTAGGTGAAGTGCATCTTCTTTCCATCAGAGTCCGCATTTGGAAAGCTGCTACCCATAGTAAGGTATTGATGACTGTAGGATGGAACGTGCTAGATGTACTATTCCTAAGTTGCCCGTAACTTAGGTTCAATCATCAAAATTCTATTTACTAAGCTAAAGGCATGACGTATTCTCCTGAATATTTACATTGAACTGATGATGGTGATGAAGAAGGAAAAGAGTGAGGCCCCAGAAAGAAATTAATTTGTTTGACTCCAGAGGCAACAAGTCTTTCAGCTCCTATGGTAGTAAAGGTCTGGATGAGATTGCAACTTAAATTTTATGAGATGGAGAATTCTCTTTGTTAGTGAGAAAGAAGTATTTATTTAACTGATACCAAAGAAACCTACGTGATCATGGGAGAAACTTGGAGAGCCCCACAATATGACCGTGACTTCAACCTCACAGTATACTTTTAAGCAAGGCTATGGCGCTTAAAAAATTTATATTTTTTTCGGCGCTGCTTAACGGTTCAAATTTTTTTCCTGTTAACGTTACATTAACCATTTTATCGAATTTCAGAGATGCTTTTATTAGGCATTAATAAACTCTATCAGCAAGAACATTTTCAGAGCCAATAATGAGCATTAAAAGTTTCGATTTCGAAGTATTTGGAAAGGTTTATGCATATGATTTTGAGGAGCAGATGCGAACGATTCCGTTCAATTCTTTTCATGCTTTATGGGTGCTAGGTTCAGGGAGTATTCTTTAGGAAGTGTTGTAAGGAGACGGCAGATAGCCTTAGAGTTAAAGGTACTGAACCTATTTTAATTCAATTTTCGGTAAGGGTGAGCGCAATTGGAAATATACTAGTTCTCCTCTTTGTTTTTACGATTGAGTGGTAAATTTTTTCGCCGTTGATTCATGCCATCCTTAATTAGGCTGGTGTATGAATACGCTGAATGGGACAGTGAAGGGACATGCTGAAGGTCATTATGACGCAATGGAGGTTTGTGTACATTTTGATGTATTATAAGTCCTAAAAATTGCACCTCGTTAGAAAAATTTCTGATCCTCTCAAGGCATTTAAAATCTGGCTGAGAACGAAAGGAAGTCCTGCAAGTTCTATTGCTGCAACGAATATATCAAATGAGACCGATATTAGTTGTTTTACACTGGGTGACTTCACTATAAAACGATGAAATGGTAAATATTATCCCCACACTATTCGAAGAAAGTGAATGCTTCATTATATTTTTACCGTAATCAGATTTTTTGTTTACAAATTTTTCTTCCCTTTGTAGATTTTTTATTGCAACATAATGCCATAAAGCTTTAGAATGAATCTTATGAAAATTTAATATTAAGAGTTGAAAATAATAGACTATAAAATTTAGCTCCACTAGTCCTTCTGAGCATATATGCATCAATTTACACAGTACTTTTTGCCCATTTTAACTAAGCTGACTGATGCTTGGTTTGACTGCTTTTGTTTACAAATTAGATGTTAACTTCATAGAAAAATACATCAGTATATAGCATTTACTGCGAACTAGCAGCGGATAAAATAGTATGCTGTAACGGTAGAGCTGTTGAGCCCTACCATTTTCGCAGAGAAAAGTCGAATGTAAATTATCAGTTAATATTGTGAGAGGCTTAGCAAGCATAAGAATGTAATCTATGGTACAAATGAAATAGAATGAGTCTGTTGTAATCCCTAAATCTTTTTTGCAGAAAAATTTTTGAAGCAACAATATGATTGAATAAATGAAAGTATAAATTAGTTTCATAAAATGTTCACACCTTGAGTACATAATAATACTAAAATTGGAAACATCTAAATTTTGCCAAATTAGTGGTTCTACTGAAAAATGCAATCATATATAGATTGTTTCCTTACATATTGGAGTCACATTGGACAGCAAAATGCATTTCGAAAGCCAAAATAACGTTAGTATTGGATAGATTTTTTTACTCGGAACTTGCCCCAATATTTCTAATTACAATAAATATTGACAAGTTCCAGATTGTTAGCCTCATTAAATTTAACTGCCCGAATTTCAGGAATGAACAGGAAGTTCTAGCTAATTATCTTATTCCCGTCTATAACAACATATAGCTAAGATCAGTTAGAAACTAACCACTTGATTTTAGTACATCGAAAAAGTACTGGCAATCAGTAACACCATCTTCCTGTAATTCAGTACAATAAATGCCACTTTTGACAGAATCAACACCAAATAACGCTCGTAATGATTCTGGCCGAAGCTCTTTTGCCAGTCCTATATCCCAGGGGCCAGCAGTTTCCTTGAATCTAGACACTGCATTTTCGGCGCGTAATTCCATTGCAATACATGGTGCAGTTATCATCTTAACGGTATCAAAAAGCAGAATAAATACTTAATATTATAATATGGAAATTTACTTATGGTAGCAAAAAAAATGTAGAAAGTTGAATGAATTACATGGCATATATATTTTTTTTCTTTTGGTCTTACATGTCCTATAAGCTCCTTAAAATCCGGGACCACCCCCTCATACACTTCAAAAAACTCTGATGCAGTGATTTTATCCAATTCAAATGTTTCTAAAGCAGAAATTTCATAACCATCACCTAATATCTGGTCAATAATTTTACCAACATCACCATTGGAAATAGCATGTGGTTTAATGATGCAGCATGTACATGAATCATATGTTGCAGTTGAGCGAAATATTCCAGATTCTAATCCGAAGAAAAGTTCATCGAGATCTTTGATGGATTTTTCATTGGAAGCACATAATACTGCAGAAATTGCTTCCTTGCGATTCAACTGACGATTCAGATGTGAGCATATGTTCGGTACCTCAAGCAAAGCGTTTTCTCCGAATATCTTCGCGACAAGAAATGGCCCTGAATTGAGACTACAGCATGTGGCCTTATCAGCATTCAGAGAAAGTGCTGATAAAACCGCCTCTGCTGTTGTACTGGATTTTTGAATGCTGACAAGCCTCAATTTTGATAAAGTGAATTGATTCTGAATAATAGCGTCAAGGAATTTCCCACAACCTTGTTTAAAATAAGCAGGGCTTATAACAATAACTGTGGCCGCCTATCAGTTAAAGATATAAGTAAAGCAATTAGAAAGCATACTTGACGGTAATGCTCACCGTTGCAGCAGTCAAACGAACTAGTGTAGCTTCATCGCCGTAATCAAGAAGCGTGATTTCCCTTCCAAACAGGATCACTTTACGTTTCAAGCGAAAATCATTCAAAGAAAGGGAATTCGGACACATACTTCGTTTCAAGAAAAGTCTTTTGGTTTTAATATCCACAAGTTCTACTTCATTGGTATTAACGAAGTATTTGAGGCGATACTGTCTAAATAATTGAGGCTGAGAATCAAACCATTCCGCAACAAAAGTAACATAGTCGTCATCAGGAGTTGTGGGCATCTCTAGATTAACTTTCAGAACGTTAAATTTTACCAGATATAAAGACTTCTTTTATTCAAACCGTTTCAAAGCATTTACGACATTTAAAAAAAGTACTACCTGCGTCGAAGACAAGAGCCTTGAGGAAACAAAATGTAGGAGGAATTTCGCCACAAATATAATATGGACATTTTTTTTATCTATTTGTTTCACAAATCAAAGATTCCTCGTGCAATTTTAGTGTGCCTTTGGGAAATTCCAAATAATCTAGTATATGCCTTCATTCTTATTCTTTTTCTGATACTGAATTTAACTAGCGATATCAAAGTTTCTTAGATTTTAACTTTAAAAATTCATGTGCTGGAGTTATTGATTCATTAAAGTAGTTTTGGGCTGAAATTAGAATCATACAACATTTCATGCTAAAAAATACAAAGGAAAGAGCCTTGATAATTTGATAAGGTATATGTACCTCAATTCCGGTACATCATTTTCTATTGTCATCCAAATTTCAAGTTCAAACGGCAAAATGTGATGAACTATTTCCGATTATTGAAAGCATACTAGACTATATGAAAAAATAAACTCAATAAGTCTACAGCCAAAAACTGTACTTGCACTTAAACACATGTACGTTTCACAATATTTTGGTATCAGAGACTCAATAATATGTAAATTATTTCATAGAAAAAGGTAAATCAGGCACAGCAAGTTCTGTAGACAATGCGAGGGTCCATGTGAAAAGCAGTGCATATGAAAAATCTAAACAATTGTTTTTTAAGGAATTGGCTTTAAATAGGAACCATTTAGGTTTGATCAAGTTAAGCTCATTTCTGCATAAAGAAATGGTTTCATCATTTTATGATTACATGAGAGCTATGATATCAAACAGTAGGCCACAATAAAAAACCATATTAGGTATGCAGAAAAGAGTAGTATATAAAAATCTTGATGGTATCTGTGAGTTCTGATCACTAGATATAGATTTGATTTAAGTACATTTAACAATCAGCTCTAGATGTCACTGATGAATGCATGCTCTTATTGTATTTTGTTGCGTTACTTTTATGCGGATAGCAGGACCTTGCAGATGTTGACTTTATCTTGTTAATATGATCCTGCTCAGCACAGGTCAAGAAGGCGCATGACTCATAGCAACAGAAATCCATCTAAATAAAAGTTTTTTAGATAGTGTCTTCTGAAACAAGAGATTTTGCACTCTTATTCTACATCTTCAGCAACTTGGATTGAGTGGGCTGTGGTTTTGAACCAATCAGAAAGATCAGGCTTGTATTTATTGTTTTTTACAGTGAAGACTTTGATGTAGGATTGGGTACTATCTCAGCCCAAAACCAGCCTTGTACTGAGCCTGGTCTTGTAATAAAATTTGAGAAAGATTTCCTTATTCAGGACCGATAGAATATGAAAGTATTGGTTAAAGATGATATTACATGCTGTGGTAAACTATAACAAGCACTTTGATTTAAGAATAAAAAGTTACAATAAATACTGATGCACAGCATTCCGTTTAAAAAAATTTGTAAAAAATTAAAAATGAACATTGCATTTTAAAATATATTAGAAATATTAGGACTGAAAAGAATGAACTTTAACAACATACCATCACTATGTTGTTGCTTCTCAATTCAACGTAAAGCATGTTTCTCAGATTGAATAATTTTCTAGCAACACTATAATGATCAGTAGTTTTGCCCTGGACTTTCCTCTAATTAGTCCTTGTAAAATCTAAAGGAAGCCTTTCTCCAAAACCCTAAACAGCAGCTTCAACTCCATTGCTTGTATTTTGTACTGCAATTGCCAATTGCAAAGCATGTGAGTGTGGTAAAAGATCAGTGAAGAAGCGGAGACTAGTTAGTTGTAACATTATCATATCTGGATTGATAGCCTCATTGTCATAATCCTATACCACATGTACCAAATCACTTTTTATTAGCAATGGTAGAATCAATCTCACCAAGGTTTAAAAGTGCATTAGAAAAAATTTTGTTTTGGACATTTTCCTGGTCTTCCAAAGTAAACCAATTAGCTAATACATCATTTCCAAATTCAGGATTGGGACTAGACAAAGCGAGCAGAGAAAGTACCACTATCTACTCAGGTTGCAGTGCTGGCTGTGTCTACTACCCATTCTTATATTCAAATCTGTGGAATCTCAAATTATTGAGCAAATAACTGACTTTATTAAGTATGCATGTTTTCATTTTTTGTCAAAACATCGATTTCACTCAGATACCGTTTCAGTGGGAGGTAGTAACCTTGATTTCAACCAGTAATTAGCAACAGTTTCTATCAATAATTCATCCCAGGCCTCTTTACCCACCTCTACAGCATTTAGCATGTGCGGTTGATAGCCTTCTGCTTATCCCTTCCTGCCATCAGATACCTTGACTGTTGTTGCAGTGGTAGAGAGCTCATCTTGTATCTCTGGACATTCGATAGTGTTATTTAGTAGAAGATAGTGGCATCTACGCTCCTATGCAGATATCACACTTGAATCCATTGGTTGATACTTTGCTGCACAATTGAAAGGTAAGAAGATGATTATAGGCTGATTTCTTGAGTCTGTTAGCTCTGTGCCGTGTGGTTCACATTTATCCATCAAAAGCATTACTTGCAGAACTTTCTTATAAAAAAATGTTAGATAAAACAAAAGTGAGAAATCTTGGACTAGAATAAACTACTTTAAGATGATTACAATATTTATTGAGTTCTAATTACTACATAACCTCACTTTTTGATTAATTATAGTTCTAATCTCTGGTAGAAATATCTTATTAAAGCAGCATTTAAAAGTGATCGTTTTACTCCATGTTTGTTTTGGTGAATATAGAAGACTTGGCACTTAGAAATCCATAAAGCAGCAGGGGTTCTTAGAAGATCCGACTACTGCAATGGGAAGCTTATGTGAACCTGTTGCATTGATACAAATATAATCTGAAATTCTATCCTTTGCCTTCATTTGCTTGGTTCTCCTAGTGATCGTAAAATCTTCTATTAGCTGCAAATATGTCCTCTGGGGCAGCATACAGAAAAAGAGTCCAGTCTCATCCATACTGGATACATTAGTAAGTTATAAGCTTTTGAAAAGTTGTATTACTTCTGCAATAGCTTAGCAATTACAGCATTATCAACTAAAGTAGCTTCACCATGCAGAACTTTACTCTTTATGCCAGATCTTTTTGCAATCTTTTTTACCCAGATATCAGATTCATCAAACTCTTGAATAGCATATTTTTAAGAATTGAATTTTTTAGCGTCAAGTTTTTAACGTGCAAGGCTTGCTGTTTGATAATTGCAGCAGAAATGGTCATACTGTCAGGAACTGGTTGATCAAAAGTGTCAATTGAAAAATGCCAGAATTAACCAGGCAAAAGTATACACAGTACAAGGATAAAATTCTAAATCTCCACGAGGAGTTTGAACACAAAACAAGAAAAAGTAAACAGAAAAAATGCATTGTTTAATGTTGTTGTTTTTGCCACTGAGCGGAAACAACACAATACAAAATAAACTACACAAATTAAGCCAAATTATACTAGAATCCGGGCTGCTACTGTTACCACTATCAATGTAGTACTAATTATGAATACTTACTACGAAACATACAACCGCATTTGTCCCAGTATTGGAAGAGTTTATATCCGTTGCTTGAGTCAAACTCGTGCGACTCTATCTACTTAAGTCCTAACACACCATGGCTGTATGCTAGTGCTACAAATTTCACCACTGAATCTTTGATTACAGGAGATTCTCCCGCACATGCCTTTTTGTTTTCTATATCCTTACCTTTTTCAACTTTCTGCTTAAGTCTTACATTCTCTTTTTTTATGATCTTTTGTGCAGTTTGCTCTTTTATGCCATACTTGTGTGTAATCAAGGTGGTATTCATTGGCTTTCTCAATAAGCTGAGTTTTTTGGGTATCTAAGAGTCAAATTTGTGCTGCAGTAAAAGTAGACATTATTTTATTTGCTTTCAAACAAAATTTCTTGCTTGCAGTCATCTTAATTACTTTCTTTATAGCGTTTGACCTTGATGTTAATTGTATCTTCAGCTTTGACATACTGTTGTCACTAGTTTTGCACTCTTATAGTCCATTTGGCTTTACATGATTAATCCTTGTAAAGTATTTTTATCAATCAATTTCAGCGTTTATTGTTGAGTAATCAACCTATTGCTCATTCTTGACTAATTATTTATAAACTTAACATATGCTTTATGCCATGTGGCAGCATTCTGCCTTCATTTGGTATAGGCTGAATTTTGCCCCATACGAGATACTGGCCATGTCACAAGATAAAAGCAGCCTTATATTGAGCTTGGCCTTATACTAGAATCTTCACTGTACCAAACAATAAAAGTTAATCAGGACTTAAATAGTTTTGCACTTTGCAAAAAATCACTCTATTGATCTTGAACTTCACTTCCTAGAATACGTATTATATTTTTTTGCGATCAAAAACTGATTTCTAGTGCTTGTCTCATGTGAATTTCCACCGGCAATGTTCATCTCATATAGAGCAAGACATGAATCTAGCCATTTATTTCAAGTTTTCTGTTGGAAAAATTCCTGAGCTCTAAACCAGACCGTATTGAAATAGAATTGTTGCACTGACAGTGTTACTGTTTGATGATGCGAAAGCAAAGAATTTTTTTCCATTCCAATCCTTATTGGTTCCTTACTTTTATAAACAGAATTTATTCTAGTACTATAGCTAGATTTTGTCATTGATGCAGTATTTTTAGACTGTATCATTTTAGTACTATGCTCGGATTGCTACAAGTGTCCATGGTTCAATCTGATTTGACTATATTATTTTTAATCATATCAAATATATTGCGATGAAATTATCAAAGCCTATTGTCAGAAATCATATGATACTTTTTAAACGCCTACATTTAATAGTAATAATATAGTTATATTATCTTATAAATTTGCACAAAAACTTAATTCATATTATGCAATTTAAATGTACACAAATAAATGAATAGAGCTGAAATTTCAATCCTTTCGCTTTTCCTGGGAAACGGTAACATTCTCAAGATGCTATCTTCTAAAAAATTAAACTTTTCACTTTTCTAATTTTGAAAAGTGCAATGAATCTATGCATTAGGTTGACTGAAAAAGTTTTGCAGATGAGATTTGATTGCTTTATCTCCCTGTCATAAAAACATAGAATGAAGGCTCTGAGAAAATAATATATTGCACTAATTGGATAAAATAAACATTTACTGTATTGCACAGCATCAAACTTCATCACCTTCATATCACTGGTTGATACAACCTCACTTCTGTCTGAGAAAATAAGTTTGATGAGAGCGCTAGCCACATCTTCACGCTCTAATAGAGATTCTATTACTCTCCGTCGGTCTATTGTATTGAGATTTTGGAAGGTGACCTTCAAGCCATAATACGCAAGCGCAAGAAAAAGATGAAAATGCTATTATCTGCCACTAGTATTTTGATCATGTATAACTTAACGTCATTAAGTAGAAACTTAAGTTATTCGAAGTTAAATAACTTTTCACAAATTTTCTTACTTGTGGTTGGCTAGAATTCTTAGCAGCATTGTTCGTAGGAATAAAATTAGAAGTCTGAGTAAAATGTTTTCTTCTATCGTGCTTGGATAGACTCTCTCTTTGCTGCCGACGACGCCTAGCAGCATCAGTCTTCACATCCTTTGATTATAGTTAAGAAATTCCACAGCATGAACATTTGAAAAAAATATTTATGATCTTTATTATTTCAACAAAATTTCTATATATTATAAAATGTAGAACTATGGTGTCAAACATTCGTTTTGTAGGCAACAAGATATGGCTAATAGTGTAGTGAGTCCGAAAAGTAAAATGATAACTTTAAATCATTCAAGTTACAATAATATTCATGATACTGCATTCCAAACTATCTACAACAAAACATAACTTTTTACATACAAAAAATCAATTGGCAAATAAAAATAAGAAATGAAATAATTTTTAGTAAAAATTCGAACCTCAATACACTGTAACAAGAACTTTTCTAGTTCTCCTTGTTGAGATTGCTGCAGTGAAGCTTGAATTTCAGTATCTTTCTTATTTTCTAAAATCATTAGCTTTGATCTTAAGCTTTGCACTTCATTTTCTAAAGACTTTATCTTGAAATTATTGCTCCTAATGTATAGATTTAAAGAAATGATTAAACAAATCAACTCGCTCATGCATATTTTAAGTATCTAGGGTACCGACTAAGACTAGACCCCTCCTCCCTCCCCCCCACCAATTTATTCAATCGATTTGATGACATTTATGTGAATTGGCGCATTTAAATTGGAATTGGTATCAAGAAAATGACCCAGAAATAATTGCATGAAACATTCTGGTGTACCAAAAATAATAATGTTCATGAATATTATATTACAATCAATTCTAACATACAATTTTACTGATTGTTGTTGCACATTTTTCTACAACTTGTGGCAATGTACTCTAAATTTACTGCACATATTTTATCCTATTATAGATTCATTAAACAAAATTGATTTGCCTTCAATCTTGGATTATTAGAGGCCTCGGCTGATAGGAATTCTTTAATATTATGCAGCAACAGTTGGCATATCAATAAATATTATGTAAACAGGTAAAATTCAATTTTTTTGTTTTGATGCCTAAAAATGACAAAATTTCTTTAAAAACTTGATTAGTTGAGTAGCATTGTTAGCAATTAGTTATATTTGAGATGCACTAGAAAATATACAAATAAATGCAAGGTGAACATGTAATGGGTAAACATTCAAATACAATAATATACCTCTTTGCTGTGTTGAGATGCCTGTAAATTAGCTCAGGTTGACTAAATGATAAATTAATCGGATCAGAAATCTGTCGAAAAAATTAAATTTGGAGCATCTTACCATGTGATTACATTTCTTTCAAAAAATTAGGCAATCACTTTAAAAAGTGCATATAGATTAGTTGATATTTTTTATACTGAGATGCAATGCGCACCAACCTCCGGTATACTGAGACTCCCTGGGTATGATTTATTCAAGCGTAATGAATTGCTGTGTTGATTTTGAGTCAAGTTTATTAAATTCCTTTCATCTTTCAATGTTACATCTTGTTCCGAACCAGATGCTTTTATCATATTCATAAATATTTTAAATATGGTTAGCTTTAAATGTGAAATGTAATGGAACAAATCATATGGAACCCACCTGATAAAACATCTTTGAATTGCCTTTTACAATCTTTCAATTGCTCTTTTAGCCACTTTTGGTCTTCAGCTTCATGAGAAATGGGAATGTTCAGATATCGTGTAATGACATATGCATGACATGTAGGTTTCACCTAAAATGGCAGATGTGTTTTGAACTTTTCTCAGCTCTTTCTTCAGCAAACCATTCATTTTATCCAGCCTTAAAGCCTCTTTGCGGTACCATTCGCATGTGGTCTCAAGGCGATTTTCAGCCTCATTGCATTTCAATTCCTTCTCAGCATCAGCAATACGCTGCCTGAAAAATAATAAAGTTATAATCTTGATAATGGCCAAGCGTAATTTGAACTCTATATCTTTTGAGTAAACTTATGTATAAAAAACTATGAAAAATATGTTACATTATAACTTGCTGCTTCAGTCATACTCCAGTCTCGGATTAAAAAACGCTGAAAGATCGCGTGTCGTTGCATTCATTTTAAAAATTCAGGTTACATTAGCACTACCAATAGCCATGAAAGATTATATTAAGTTCTAGAACTAGGTTTCTTTCTGCAGCTTGTGTAGTTTTAGTCGATAGTGAGTCAATGTTTTGATGCTCATAAAAAATAAATATCTCACCACATCGCTTTCAATTCTTTTTGAACAGCGTACATATGAGCCCGATAAGCTGACACAAAGTTACCCTCTTGCTTAGAGAGTAGCACAGAAATAGTCACATTCATATTATTTAAGGCGTTACTAACGGCATTATGCTCCTCTCGAACTCTAGCCATGTTTCCATACTGCATAGGAATAAGACGTATCAATTTTCAGAATTTGAGAAACAGTGCTTACAATATATAACCCGTAACCTGATGCGAACAACATGAGTCGCTATTTGCATTATGCATTGTAGCTTTATCTTTCAAGGCTGTGTTTAGTGGACATGTTGATTGACATTATGTGGACAATTTAACATTGTAACGGAAATAATCGGGTTCATTATCCAAATTCTGGCACAAATATACTAGCATCTACTGCACTTAACTGGCATTTTTGATACGATGATCTCTATGGAGATCTATTAAATGCAAATGATATCTGGCCCTCAATTGCAGTTTACATGACAAAAATAAGAGAATAATCATGATGCCCTCAAATATGCTTTTATATTTTAAAGTTGAATTTCCCTTGGATTAGTCTGCAGTTAAGCAGTGAATGTTTCATGCAGGTGTATCGAATTCAAGCACTCGTCTTCATTATTGTTATGATTGCTGCATGCAGTTCCATTTTTATTTGACTGGGTAGTGTATCGGTCATTATTGGTTTGGGCAGCATGTATTTGAATTTGATGTAAATCGACTATTTTGGCCAGCAATGTTTCGATAGTCACATTTTATAATATGGCGAGTCACAATTTGTAATATTAAAGGATTGGAGGTGCCACTTTCGATTACGCAAGTTAGGTATGGAATTTAAGTTCCAACATAATATTAGTGTTATGTAATAACCTGGTGTTTCTATTACTCGTTGGTCCCAAATCTGACAATTATAGCAAGATAAATATGTAAAGCTTAATAGTTACATATGGCAATGCAATACTTACTTTAGTCTTGAGTTCTTGCACTTATTCAAGCAGACAGGATTGCACATATGACCATGAAAGTAAACTTGGAAATATGAATAAAAGAATAGAATATTAAAGTTAAAATATGTTACTTAGGCTGACCTCCTTTGCTGCCTTAATGGGCGGTATGAGTAATCCTAGATTCTGATTTATATGGTGCACCAACCCAAAACTGAAAGATACTGGAAGTTTCAATAATTGAACCAAAAGTGATAGTACAGTATGTAAGTTCTAATATAGAGGAGACTTTCCACACAATTGTTTGTCAGACGGTATTACCCCAATATATATTTATATATTTCTTAAATATGCCGATAGCAAGGGTAAACAAATATCCATACAGGGTTGTTTAATATAGTATAGTGACTGGTATAAAAAGACCATTTTAAAGACCCTAAAATTTTAATAATCTGAAAAAATTCATTCGTATAGAAACTGGCCAAAATAACTTGATTATTTTCCATTGGTCAGATAGGGGATTCTTGCACCAGTTACAAATGGATCTTTAAAATTTGATTTTGCAGCAACGTGTAATAAACTGAACTAACTTCACACACTGAATGTACAAATTTAACAAATGATACGAGATAATCATGTCGCCTGTCTCGAATCAAGAACTTCGCTTCTTATTATTTCTCATCGTGGAATTTTCTCATGGGTGTCGAAAGTATGGCAATATTATCTTCTCATTGTGACATAAACTACATTTTTACTGTACATATCAGCGCATTCTTAACAAGTAATCATTTTTGTGCAAGATGAAAGTTTTGGCAATGACTCGGAACATGTCGAAGGCAGGAAGACGTCGCTTCGAATCGATGTGGAGCACCTTGTTCCGTACAATATTCCAAATGAAGAACTATTTGTCTTCAAAATTCTCATCCCTGGTGGAGTTGCGGGTTACCTAATTGGAAAGGTCTAGGCGTCACTATATACATATATACATTTAAATTGACAAGACGCTAATATACTACTCGCAAATTTGTTTACGTGCAGAAAGGTTCAGCCATAACAGATATTCAAGCGTCAACCCAAACCAGAATAAAGTTATCTCAAAACCACGAATTTTATCCGGGTACGAGTGATCGAATAGCTGCTGTTTCTGGTGCATTTTATGCTGTAAGAACTGCAGTGCTTGAGTTGTTCAAGAGAACATACGAGGTTCGTACGTTAATCAAATTATTGTAAAAAGTGGTGATTATCGCATAAAAGCAATGATGACACGGGGAAGAGAAATAATTCATGATTTTTTTGTTTAGACTGCTCTTTACTGCCCCTTTTTATTTTGTCATATAACGGGAATTGCAAATTTGTCTAAGATTTAATATTGATTGAAAAAATTAACATTCACTTTAATTTAACTCACTTGTGGGGCAGCTGATTTTCAATAGTCTCATGACCAACTTTCACAAATCTTTTCAGTAGTAAAATAAGATAATTGATGAGCAGAAATTTTGTATGGGCAAGTATAACTTGAAATTTGGCACTCTCTCTGTAGAATGTGACTTTCTTTTGCTTGAAATTGTTTACCTTTTTAACAAAGTTCAACTGACTTATTATCATGAGTCCCCTTAAATTTTGTGCAGTGTATTAAATTTCCAAAGTGTGACAAGATTGCAAAAATAAAGCAGAATCGAATCGTTTTCCGTGGAATTCTTCCTATGGCTGCTGGCGGGCTTATAATTGGTCATGGTGGAGAAACGGTGAAATCTCTTAGTATACAATCTAAGGTTCGTGTGCAGTTGACCAACAAGGCTCAGTGTCCAGTATCTTCTGAGCGCATGTTCACAATCATGGGTTCTGTACAGGTAAAGGATAATATTGATTGCAGCAAAACTGAAAATTCGTGGTAATGTCTTTGCACCTAGATATGAATTTTATATTCTGCCTGTGGACATTTATTAAGGTCGCTTTCCATATAATACATAAAAATATTTACTGAAGCTTTTATTTTGTTATTATCTCTCAGTCCGTGTCAGAAGTCATTGGCCTAATTTTGGATAAATTATCTGCTGAGCCAATTTTGAACAAATACTCCAATCCAAGTCCAAAATATATCTTCAAAATGGATATAAGCGAAAGCACTAAATTACCCGATTCTCCTAGTACACTATCTTGCCATCAAGTGTCTAGCCAACCCGGTCAGCTTTTCACGTATCCACTGACGACTGGGGAAGTTTGCCAATATGGAGATTTATTTGAAATGGGCATGGCTGTACCTGATAATTTAGTAGGTGCTATGTTCGGAAAGGATGGCAGGGCGATTGTAAATATTCAGAGTCTTACTGGCGTGAAAGTAAAGGTAAATATTAATATTTGCAACTTGATTTTGCTCCACTTTTTTCATGAAATTGTGTCTGACAGGTTTCTCAACGAGGAATGTATATTCCTGGGACGACCCACCGTATGGTATGCATAATTGGTAGTATAGAAGGAGTTTTATTTGCACAGTTTTTAATTAATCAGAGGCTTCATGCAGCAGCTTTTGGTATAATCCTCAAGCCAAGCGTTCACACTCCAGTGCCATACTACGGTGCAAATTTTGTAGCTTCTTCTCTTGGCAATATCCCTATGTACTGAATAGTATGGGGCTTTTGAAATTTTGTTTGCAAACGATAATTAGCTTGGTTTTTTAAAAAGTCAAGAATTTGTGGACTTCCTTCCGTTTCTATAATGCATAGTTTCACGTTTTCATTTATCATGAGTCTTGTTTTCTATCTTTTCCACTAAAAAAAAATAATTACTTAGTTATAAACTACCGTGGAGGCTGATTACAACTAAATTTTTCCCTACCTAGCCATTTTGTAGCTTTTTACCGTTGAGGTTTTTCTTGAAGCCCAAAATAAAAGTATGTCCGTAAATTTTTACAATAGCCATACTGAAAATTCAATCTTGATGTTATTTAATTGCAATTTAAATTTCTGTAGATGAAGTCAACCCATTTTTACTTTGATCGGGTACTTCACAAATTTTATGCTTGATTTTTCAGTGAGGAATTTATGCTCAAAAATTGTAAGCAATGTGCAGTATCGATATTAAAATACCTTAATGTATAGTATCGAATAGATATCCAAGCCCACCCAGAAGGGAATCTAACATAATTTCTCATAAGGATGATGCTAAATTAAAAGTTAAGACTGTGTACTAAAATTTCCACAAATGTTTAAAAGATATATTGCAAGTTTCTGCACAAATCTCATTTATTGGATGACTATCATGTCATCTATGTAAGGCTAAAAATGAATGCTACTATATTACGATATATGTTTTCAAGTCCAATGAAATAGTGTCTTACTTTCATCTCAACTGCACGAATGAAAGTATTCTAATCTAAGCAATGAAATTTAATTCGTTCCTATTCACAGTTTTAAAACTGACAACTTCTTGATGTGGTTGTAAATAACACTCAATAAGTTTACACTAAAGGTTTATTATCATCAAAGTCCAGTGCGATAAGAATATTGAATGGAGCTCGTTGCTGGATGACAGTCCCATAGAAAATTACGTCAGCATTGGCATGGATGGCTTAGAAAATTACGTCAGCATTGGCATGGATGGCTTAGAAAATGTAAAAAAAACTGTCCCATTCTGAACAGTAAGCTAAAGTCCTTATTTGAGTCAGAGTAAATCATTATTTAGACTCTTGCATTTTTTAGTTTCAACCACTGCATAACTATCTGGGTAAAATACATATAAAATAAACCCTTAAGGTGTTGGCTAAAATGGATTAGCTAGTTCAGCAATTTCATTTAGCCCCTATTTCTTCCACTTGCACTATAGGACATGTTACTAACTGTAACATGTTTCACATATGCATTGAATAAGAGTACATAATTGGAAAAGTTTTTTTAGAATATATTGTGATAAAAATCTTCAGACATGATACTGGTACAGAATAAAATAAACAGAAATTCAGTTCTAAAAGACAAATGCTAGTGCCTATACTAAAACTCAGTCTGAACTTAATGAACAGATGTAATTGGTAGCAAATAGGTCTAAAGCTCACTCATCCAATGATTGATATGTGCATTACGAACATTTTGATGTAGAAAGTTTTGTGCAATATATAGGTGATGAACTGCACCAAATTTATATGCAGCATCGATAAAACTGTATGCCTCTTTCTTTTCCAAACTTTTTTGTGCCATAAAAATTAGAAACTAGTCAGTGGTAGTTGGCATCTCAATAAATCGCAATTTTTTTTAACATTTCGTATGAGTTTGGAAAATATCTATGCTTAAAAAATCTTCTTTCATCTAAGTTTATTCAAAATATTACCTTCATATATGACTACATGCTTTTTGCAAGATGCTAGTACATGATTTGCTTGAAATGGGAAATATACAAGAATTGTGTTTTGCAATTAAGTCATAATAAAATTGCTAAAAAAATGCTGAAAACATGCCAAAAACCCAAGGAATGATGCATTTAAAAATTGTCGACACATTGATGGCTTAAAGTTTTATGTCCAAAAGGAAACCATTATGCTGGCATTGGAGATGATGATCTAGTAATGTGTGTGCATAGGAAGAAATTTAATTACAAGCTTGAGGCAAAAATTCAAAACATGAAGGAATAAAAAATGTGCAATATTTTATGTGACAGGAGCAACAATGCACTGGATAGAAAGAGGAGAAGTATTATAAATCTACTTGATCCAGGATTCTTTCAAATCATTTCAATCAATTTTTGTCGAGGGATGTGAAACAAGATAGACAATATTCTATGATAAGTCTTTGCTGGTATCTCCCGTCTGGTATACATTCCATGCTATTCTCTGTATTTAAAGATGTTAGCAGGAGTTAGTGGCTCAATTATTTACTTGCAATCTAGATTTTAGCCAACATTTGTGTTTGAAGGAGCTGAAAATTGAGCTATCATGTTAATGAAACTTTCACATATTATTTAAGCTCTGTCTAGAAAGTTATTTTGTTCACCCGACTGTGGGAGCTTTTTAGGCTCTTCCCTCGTTTTAAAGACGGCGTTAAAATGGTTATTTTTTGATTTCACAACTTCAAATTAAATTTTAGTTTACATTCAACTCAAAATTTTAGTTTGCATTCAACTCAAATTTTAGTTTGCACTGACTTCGTTCAACTACTTTGCTATTTCGCATTTAGATACTGATGGGAATTACTAGTAGCCTTTCGAGGTTTGCCCAAGTTGTTTTATTTAGAAATGCTGAATCATCACAGAATGACTCGAATAAGAAAATAGATATTTCCAGAATTGAAGCAAATAAGGTTGATGAAGAAAAAATTTATGCGATGAGCTACTTATCTGATCAGAGACGCGAAAATGAAGATTTCTTCCTACCTTCGCTTCCAGATCTTTGTGTTAGAATAGCAATTCGCGAAAAATTGCCAGTCATCGGATTACCCTCAGAAATTGTTGACATATATGTTTCTATGTTAGCTCATTATCACGCTATTGGACGGGACACGCTGCAGCTACTCAAAGATTGTGACATGAGCTCAGTTTCGTTCGATGGATGCCGTGCTGTTGACGATTCTTGGCTTCATCCAATGTGCGAGGAAAGTAATAATTTACAACATATCTTCAAGTTTGATCTAACCAACTGTAGACAGCTGTCTTCCGAAGGCTTTTGTAATATGCAGCCTTTACGTGACTTGCGCGATGTGTCTTTACGACATTGTCATTCTCTTGGCAACGATGTACTTTATCAATTTGCCGAATCGAATCTTTTGAAAACATTTAGTGCGGCTCATATGACAAAGTTGAACAATGACGGGGTGCTCTTCTTAAGCCAGATTATCTCATTACAAGTCTTAGACTTAGAAGGGTGTCATAATATTACAGATGAGGCCCTCGTTCACATAAAACGGCTCATTAACCTAAAAAAATTAAACATATCTCAATGTCACAACATAACAAGAAATGGAATTACGAATCTTGCAGCACTTACATCACTGGAGCACCTCAATCTTGGATGGTGCAGATTGCTTTCAACTTCCAATACTTCATCTCAAGTCGCTCTAAGAGTTCCAAAACTCCAAAATTTAACTTATCTTTGCATTGCTACTTGTGCCATCACAGATGATAGCCTGCCAATTTTAAGTAACCATTGTCCATTACTTCAAGATCTTAGCTTGAGTCAATGTCTACTCATAACAAACAGAGGCTTAATGCAACTACAACTTCCTCACTTGAAATCCATTGATTTATCGCGATGTTTTCATGTGACTTGCCTTCCTAAACATCTTTCAACTCAAGTTCGACAGCTTAAAATGGACTACATAAATTTTTCACTCTCTGCAATACGCGATATTTCTGAAACTATGGTTTCAATTGAGAAGCTGAGTCTAGCAGGTTGCCATATTGATAATCAAGATATTGTTGAAATATCTCGATTTTCCACTCTTACTAGTTTGAGTTTAAAAGATACTATCGTATCCCAAGAAGGCTTGTTAGGACTGAGCAAACTCACATCCCTAGTTACACTTGATCTGAGCTTTTGCCATGTTACAAACTCTAATTTGAGTATTCTGGCATCTACCTTAAAAAATTTGATAGAACTATACTTAGATTCAAGAGATATAACCGATTCTGGTATCTCTCGTATCAGTTGTTTGACTGGCATGATCAAGCTTCACTTGGGATGCTGTTCGATATCCGATAGCAGTTTAATTCGCACGATATCAAAGGTGAGAGAAAAATCATGTCTTCTTTTACGGCTATAGCATGATAATATCATAAAATTTTTCAAATTCGCAGATGACTCTTTTGACATCTTTTGAAATATATAATGGACGAATAACTGATAATGGAGTTTTGGCATTGCAATCGCTCTCATGTTTACAGCATCTTGATCTCAGTCGAAACTCGCACATAACCAATCGATCCGCACCATACATTGCACAGTTAACGAATCTTTGTAGTCTCAACCTTAGTAGAACGCATATTACTGAATCAGCTGTGCCGCATCTCAAAGAACTTTTTCATCTCAAGTCATTAGCCATGTATGAGTGTGGTATGTCAATAGATGCACAAATGATACTGGCAAAAGCACTTCCAGCTCTTCTAAATCTAAAAGTCTGATGCCTTGAGTTTTTCATTTTAGTGTAAATAATGCAGTTTGTAGCAGGCTGAGAAAGTTTATGTAGATTCAGTTCTAAAGATGATTATATATTTAGTTCTTGTATTATTCAGTACTGTTCAATTTGCGTAACTTTTTCTTATTCCTAGTCATTGGTGTTTCTTTGGATAAATCAATCATTCTTCACTATTTGAGTCTACATGGAGAAAGTCTATTTTGTTTCGAGAAAATAATTTTATTTTAATTTTATCATTATGTGCAGGATTGAAAGTTTTGTAAAGCACTAATTCCATAATAAATTTCAACAAAAGTTGTACGAAATTACTATATTGGGTTATCAATTGAAAAAACTGGTTTTCTTTGCACATTTTTTAATATATTTCAGAGTAAAAGATGTAACAAATCTGTTACGGAATTTTAATGATTTTATCCATTAGCCTGTAATTTCAAAGCTTCTACTACTGAACTGAAAAAATGGGAATACCGAAAATGCTGCAAATTCTTTGCAGCACGATAATATCATGACTAGAAGGTGTCAAGATTTCTGCTCGTTGCTGTTGCTATTCCAATTCATTGAGATTGTTATCCGTTATTCACGAAATTCTATTTCTACAACTCTTAAGCTGATGCTTTGACTATTCTCATGAACAGCATCTGTCACCTCATTATCAATTCATCTTGTGAAAAGTTATAGATTCCATATTGTGCAAATATCAGCAAAACTTAGAGATGTTAAAGAGGCATACACTTCTCAACACTTCAATGTCTACTTTTGGTTTCTTGGATGTTTACCTTCATTTTTTGTTTTTCTCCATCTCTATGCATATGCTATCTCTGCTGCATTGTACTCTCCAGCATATTATTGCTGATTCATCTTCTATCTTGTCTCATACTTTTCAACTAGTATTCATGTTTACTATTATTTCTTTCTCTCATATTGTATTGCCTTGCTTCATCTTTACCTTTTGCGTTGATTGTCGAAAATCTAGTATAATGCTGTCTTCTATCTTTTCCTTTCTTTCTCAACAAAGGAATCATTATAAATGTTTCTTGTTTAAAAATTGGATATAATTGCCAGCCAACCGAATAAACTTTATTGATTTTAGGTTGCTGATTATTATTTTTTCAAATGAAACTATGGAATTCAGCTGCATAAAATGAAAGATTTGCTTAGTGTGTATAGATTCAACTTAAATGCATCTATACAATGAGTTTACTACTGTTAGCATATCAATCATTTTATCCTATCATATAGTAAAGCAATAGTACTTTTGTTTGTTAATACCATGCATTTTTTCCCTATTTATTTTAAAGAAATAGTCACATGAATACAAGCATTTGAAATTGACAAAAAAGTTGACGTGACAAACTTTCTTAAACTTTACAAAAATGATTGATCCCATTTATATTAATAAATTTAAAGTAGCCAGATTAAAACATCTCTCAAGAATGTCTCAGTCATGTGTTTTATTGTTATTTGTCCGTTCATGAGTGTTTTGCTTAAGATTAGCTAATTCAAAGCATTCAGGCACTGGAACAGGAACTTAGTTGAAGCTTTCTCTCATATGCTTGTAGAGAAATTAGATAGTCTATTTCAAAATAGTGCTTTACCAGAAATAGCTTACTACTCAGAAAAGCAACAATATTTAAGTTTGTACTGAAACAGAATTTAAAATAGAATAGAGTTGAAGGTGTCTGGAACAATATAAACTTAGCAGGAAATGAATTAAATTTGTTTCAATATAATTGATGCAGATTAACTTCTATGTTACAGCAGGTTATACAATAGTTCCTGCAGGGAACAAGGGGCTATTGTTTGAATTGCTGTGTTCAATGGCAACTGAATGCATTTATTCGTAAACATTACCATATGATAAGCTTATCAGGTAAGTAATGTTGGCAATCGACTATAATCGGTTATGAACTTGATATGCTCTACGAACTAAATTTCTACGTGATTGGAAGTATTACTATTTATTATGCAGGTCTATCTTATTGAGCCCTTAGTACTAGATTTAATAATATAGAATAATTTACACATATCTTGTCTTTCGTCATAATACCGTTGCATTTTACGTCATCAAGTTAGCGAAAGAATTCGACAGTTAAATTTTTTATGATTGAGATGATTTTTACAAAAGTTTGAACATTAGAAACTGACCACATCCACATTTTTGTATTTTACTCAGGTCATTGGCAAGTTCATACATCCAAGCACTTATTTTATGTTTAATAGTATATATGTAATTTAATGTTGGAAAATGAATTGTGATAAAATTATGGCATAAAATACAATTGCTCAGAAGACTATGAATTCAATTGATGCACCCTGAGTGCTTTACCTTGTTGACAAATTGAATGGATATTATTATCACTTTTCTTGCTAATGTTTGAATGAATGAAACCTCATAGCAGCCATAAATTTTAAATCCAATTTTGGCCGAATAAGGTTGAAATTGTTCAACTCTAAACTGGTATGTTGTACTGAATGACTATTCAATTTAACGAATCTATGCTAAATGCTGCATAGTTCCTACATATATATTTGCCTTGTAGATACCAGAATATATTGGCACAATTAGTATATATTTTGAAATAACAATTGAACTAAATTCGTCTAATTAATATGATGGAAGGATATTTCAAAACATGAAATTTTCCAATTCCGATAAATTTTTCAGTTCACATGAATTTTGTCACGAGCAGCAGCATTTAATTGTTGATATTTCAAATGCCATTTACATCATTTGGCTTACTGCTTATAATTGATTATGAACTAAAAGAAATTTTTGTCAACACAGTGTTATCCAGAAAAAATATAAACAAATGGCGAAAAATTACAGCCTTAAAAGGAAAAAATGCCCCAATTAGAAGAAAATAAACGATTATATGTAAGAATGTGATAGGAATTTATGTATATGGGATAAATCATTTAACTAAAGGGATTAAGGATGACAAGCAAAAATTTGCTTTTTAAACTCTAAATCATGCATCTGTCAACTCAAAGCGACATTGGTGCATATATTGGCATGCTGTATTGGTCACGTGCAGGACATATTGACAAACCTTGTCGAACGTAAGATGAATACTAGCCACGCACAGCAAACCACAATGAATTCATCCAGGTCTCCTCTTGTTTCTTCAACATTTATGGTCCGACTCAATGAAATCCAATATTCTGAGGAATATAGTCTAAATGCAAGCATTGAAAGCTGTCCTTGTATGGAACATTGGCCGTTCATCAACTCGCCAATATAGATGCATTTTTCAATGCTAATGTGACGATTCAGAAATTTTCGAAGAGACAAAAGTAACTCGAAACGGAGTTAGCTGATGACCTTCTTCGCATTCACCGTTCATTTCATGTTCGCAAGACGTACACATCTGAAAATAAATTGATAAATCAGAGTTAAGAAGATACATAATTTAATTCAAAGGAACTCACATCAATAAAACATATGGTGCAATGGTGCCGAAGTGAACACATCTGCTGTTTACATCGAAAGCAGAAGAGGTTCAAACTGTAGGCCTCGGGCCGATGCAAATGGTACAGTACCATAGCACTGCTATGCTTTGCCCGACGTAACGTATCAAATTGATAGTGACGAAATTGGCACATTTCAAGAAACGTGTGGCGGCTGCCTACAAGCGCTCTAGTCGAATGTGAATCAGGATCAAAACAAGTATGAGGATTCATACCTAACACAAAATTTGCACTGTAATCATCATCCCATGATTCTTCAGTTAGAGGAGCATCAGGCGGTGCGAGTGTAACGACAAGCAGATCTCTTTTCATAAGATCCACAGACTTGCAAAGTTGACTGAGAATCCAGCGCTTCTTGTTCCCAGCTACATTTTTTACAGCCTCAAATACTCCAGATTCATCGATACTTTTAGATTGCCCTCCGCTGCAGCCATCCGAATGACTAGCAGTGTCTACCTCACTTAAAGTATTTAAGCTATCCCCTCTTTCTAATGGAATATCAGAAGATGAATGAGGATCACTTGGATATTCATTAGTTAAAAGAATTTTCCCACTGACACTGCTATAGGGATTAAGAGTCACAGATTCGTTTTTATCCACAGTTTTTGTAAATGACTCAGATGCAATCGGATCCCTTGCAGAAAGAGGGGTATCATTATTAAATGCAGTTCCAGACCAAAATCTGCACCGCTGGCTATGGGGTGTATAACTTCTGCCTGTACTTTTAGGACCACTGTCATGTTCTAAAACAGAAGTCATGCTGGGGGTAGATGTATGTCGATCTGCATTTGAAAAACTATGAAAACCGGATACATGATGGGAACGAGTTGAGGTTCGTGACGATGGAGTATTGTTAACACTTCCTGTAAAGTTGTAATTTCTGCCTCCTTCGTCTGCAAGAGCTATCTCCTCCATTGCCCCTAAAAAGTTTATATCGCGAAGGGAAACGTTATTTCCTATGCGCTCACGCATTTGCTTCAAAAGCCGTTTTATGCTACGCTCAAAAGATGCAGCGATGTGGCGAGCAGCACCGTGGACAGGATGCCTTGGTGGATTATAAGTCATGCCATTTGAAAAAATAAGGCGCATATCTTCAGCAAAATTCTCGACACTAGCATAATCCATTTGCTGAAGTTTTCTTGACACGGTACTTAAATCCATGGGTCGTTTGATCACCATAAAGTAATCGAGACAATGATGCAACTCTGGATCAACAGGTTCTCGAAACGCTGCAGCCTGAGGCATCGATGTAATATTTGTCAGAATACCTCGACAGAGTTCTAATGGACTCATTTGATCAGCAACAAAATCAGCATCAGATTTCTTCTCGACAAGCCTGTATAATCGATGAAACTCATCTAACCAGTAATCCCCATCAAAAATAGGAGGTACTAAAGGTTTTGAAGCTATAGATGTAGGAAGGCCTTCTAACTGGCACTGTGCTTGCTGCTGCACTGCCCGAGCAACTTGTTGAAAATGGGTACTATGAAAATTTTCAACCGATTTGACAATACCAATATCTTCGCATCGAAGCAGCATTTTTCGATACCAGCACATAAGCCGTTCTCGTGTAGGAGTGCGCTGGTGTTCAGGATGGCACCAGAAGATGAAGTTATTTCCTCGTTGAGGTGGACAGCTCCAGATGTGTGCAGTGGAGAATCCTCGTCTTCTTGCCCAATCTAAATACGAAGCTAAAATTTCATGGTACAAATGGGTACGAGCCGTACGAGGACGGAAGTATTCAATACTATCGAGATAAGCTATATAGACACGCCGCGAGTTGAAGCAAGGAGCATCTGCGCCGTGCTCTTGAATGTACATACTAAAAAGGCACACATCTGCACCATCGATTTTCTGAAACATACATAGAGCTTTACTCACGTAGCTTATTTTTTTCGGTATACGTCCGCCGTCAACATTAGATTTAAATGTGCGTCGAATTGCGGAACTGACTTCCTGAGTAACGGGCATGTTACTAACAACTCTTATACTAATAGAGCCTGGGTTTGGTAGCATACCTAACTTTTCAAGTCGAAGAAGAACACGGTGCTCAATGAAATCGCCCATAGAAGTTCGCGGCAGCGCTGCTGCAGAATAAACACCTGAAAAAGAATATGGTATATGGTGTTTTTTGGGTAGCTTCTTGCAATATACACTTGAACTAGGAGAGCGTTCGACATGAAAATCTTGATCATTTGTCTCCTGAGTTTTCATTTTCAATTTAACTGTATAATCTTCGTCATTTAGCAGGGGAGTACCACCAGAAGGGCCATTTTCTACAACTGGGGCTGTACATCCACCACTTTCAGATCCATTCAATGCAGCACCTCCAGCCCTTTCAAATAAAGACTCACAATCGTTTCCTTTCAGATTTGACATTGATTTAGCTATATCCTTTAATAGACAGACTGGACAAGTAAACTGGGTGTCCCCTACATTTGCTCTAGAGTTGAAAAGGCCACAAACTTCGTGAATCCAACTTTTACATCGATCACACTGAACCCAAGCTTCACTTAAATCTTCATCGAACTTTCTTTTGAGAAGCTGGCGTTTGTAAAAAATTGTAGTTTCTTGTGTTTTGCTGGAACTTTCATCACCAATATCATCTGTGTCGTCACATTCATCACTAGTACAGTTGCCACATTCATCTGGAAGTTCTTGTGGCAATGACACGAAACATTTTGAACACCATAAACGTAGAGCATCAGGTGTAACGTAAAAAACTCCACCGCGTCTTATCCTAGAGGCACAGGGTCCATGGCATATTAGTACAGGGGGTTCCAGCTGAAGACACTTATCCCCACAGAGTGCACAAATTTGACCCTGGCATAAATGGCAATGATGATCTTGCCTTTTATGTGTATCACGTACTAGTTTCGCTAGTACTTTAGCATACTCCGTTTCAAAATCTGCTAATAAAGTCAACGCTGATTGATGGATAGGATGTGAAAAATGGTTAAATGTGATAGCATTTTTGAAGACTAGTCGGACATCAGCTGCAAATGCTTCAGGTTCCTGATAATGCAATGCCTGAAGTCGCCCCTTTATAGTGCCAAGATCCATAGGATTAGGTACAAGCTCAAAATAATTTGGTATTTGTGATGCAATTGGGTCAACAGGATTGTTAAAAACCCCAAACCGATTTGCAGTAGATATCATGAGCCGACGAAGAAGCGGTCGTAACACTCTTGACAAAAAATCCATGCGAAGTGACTGAACATGGCGGACTAGATTTTCAGGAGTAGCAGTGCATAGAGCACTAAGACCAAGACTGGCATCGGTTGAAAATAGCTCACTTGATGTATGTGTGCCAATCAAGTCCAATGCAGTAATTTTTCTACCAAATATAGAAGATAGTCCGGGACTAGGAGGAGGTAATAGTATCCCTAAATCCCCTTTTTTTTTCTCATCTTTTCTGGGACGTTTGACCCCAACATGCTCTTTTTCAGTCAAAATAGCACCAGGAATTCGTATCTTCAGGCTGACAGCACCTTTTCGGATTGAACTATTATTTTTAATGGGGGGAGTTCGCCCATGTCGGGACATCGCAACAGCTAAAAATTTCGATCGCTGCTTTTCGAGCATAGCAAGTTGCGCCTGTGCCCGTTCCAGCTGCTGTTTCAATTGGAACGTCTTAGTTTTTCGTGTCCGTTTTATTGATGCGTAATCGGATCCGTATGCCAACGTTGGATCTAAACGTTCATCAGCGCCGGCACCACATCGAATCTCGCGATTTAGTAAGGAACCTCTATCAGTATTTTCCTCACTAGCGCTCATATCTTGATAACCTAAATTCCATTGAATATTAGGTAAGAAGGGGAAACGTTGCTTTCAGCATAGCGTTGCCTTGGTAATACAAAGCGGACATGTACGCATCTATTGACGTTATATGCGAAAAATTAGATATATTAAACGAGTTGTTCCGAATACCTATATCATGGATGCTTTATAGTCGGAGAAACGCTCAAAACTTTCTGTCGTGGTCAGGAATCAAGATGTAAGTAGCAAGCAAATTTAAGTATTGAGTTGCGTGAGGGGTTTCGAACCAAGATTTAAATTTTGTACATTATCACTGTTTCAATTTACTTGGAAGAATTTGAAGACGCAACTTTCGCCCACGCGTCACATTTTTCATGGTGACTGTTGACGGTCGATTAAGTTAGGATATCCCTCACATTCATTCGACTTTATTCATTTGAGCTCAATTTCTGTACTTATTCGATTATTTATTACTGGGTTCGGTGATTAGTCACACACGTCATGTCAAATTTAAGTCAACTATGCTCAACTACATGATTTCTGAATCTTACTTTTCGGGCAGATGTCATGCAAGCCTATGTGATTTTCAACGGAAAATCTTAATATAATTCAAGTCCATTCACTGTTGAGAAATAAAACTCCGACTTCAATAATTAAAAATAGGCTGCAGTCAGCATGCATCTTCCTTTAACAATGGGTGCTGGATTAGTACTAGTGCGAGTGACTCAGAAACATTAATATCACTCTATTTTCAAGTTGAATACTAGCCATCTTTCTTATTCATGAGTATATTTCCACAGTGATTTCTTAACTTCAATGGCAGATATTTTTCCAGTGTCCTGACATTAAGCAGGTCTTAATTTTTAGCTTGCCTTTGAACAGCATAATCTTACATTTCAATATATTGCGCAAATGTTGAATCAACTCCTTGTAGAATACAGCCTTTTCTTCTATGTTTTCCAAGATTTAAGTTTTAAGTACAGAATGAGGATTGATGCTTGCAGAGATTTTTCACAATACGAAAATATTTATATCAATAAATAGTCATTGAGCTATTCTTCTTTCACTTGAAAGATAATACTTGTTCTAGCAATTAGAAGTGAACAATGTTTACCCAATTTCAAGTGCAGTAATTTCATATATTTTTCAAATGTATGAAACCTAGAGTCCTGGATGCATTTATCAAGCTTCTTATTTCTATATATTTTTTTAAATACTAGTGCAAAACTGCCCCATAGTAGCAATTGCAACTTGAATGGCATATTTAAATCCCATCTAATTTTCATAATTTGAAATAATATTCATACTATTTGCCACATTTTGAAACATTACTGCCTTCTCCCTTATATATCATTAATAAAGTACTCGGATAGTCTCAGCCTCCAAACTTTGTCAATTTCCATCCTTTGTCAAATATATTGGGTTTGAGATAATAACATGGAAAATCTTTAATTTTGATTATTCTGTTGGATTTGGCGTACTTCATACATTGAGTAACTAATAAACAGTAACATAAGTAGAACAAAAAATGTACCCCATTACGTCACTACTTGTATACTGGCAAATGAAGGTGTCTGCGCTGTCCCCCTAAAATATTTATCAAATTAATGGATCAGAATCACGGAAAAATACTTTCAAGATAGAGAAGCTAAATTTTTTTAGTAACCGGATGTTGACCCAAGATCTTGCAGTGAAGAATTTTCGATTTGTAGAAGTTTTTTTGAATCGTGTGCTTACTTTTTTTGAGGTATTGACGAGGCAACGGAATCTTAATAATCTTTACATTTGAACTGTGAAACGCTGGAATTTTCATCGGAAAACATTTAGAACCTAGTGCGTCGACTGGCATAGGAATCATTGCAAGAACGGAATTATATTGTCATGCAAGAAAAACCTATAGCATACTAAGCCTTATCTCGAAGGAAATAGTTTTTAATCATGATGAATAGCATGCGAAAAAGTTCTGAAACCATCCCTTTATTAAGTACTATTGACGAGCAAAGCAAAACTTATGATCACTACTCAAGATGGGCAGCTTTCACAGTTTTTTTCTTTCCAGCTCTGGGCGGCCTTCTCTTTGGGTTAGTACCTACTTAATGCGACTCTTTTTTTAAGTTTTGTAACATTTCGCACCTTCTTGAATTTCAAGTTACGATATTGGAGGAACTAGCGCTGTGTTGGAGCAATTGACTTCTAGTACCCTTTCTGGGGTTAGTTGGAGTGAATCAGTAAGTGGAAGCAGCGTTCTTCAAGGCACAATTACAAGTGGCGCGGTATTAGGTTTGCATATACGTTTTTTAAACATGATATAGTTGCCGACTTGCTCACATTTTGATATTCATTATTCTTTTCGAACCTAGGAGCAATGTTTGGAAGTTTGATGTGTTTCAAATTGGAGCATTTTCTTGGAAGACGGAAAGAGTTACTTATTTCTGCTGTACTCTATGCAATTGGGGCAGCTATTGAAGGAATGAGTGGCATGAGCTCCCTCTATGGTACGATAGCAATACCTATGCTTGTCATTGGACGGGTACTTTATGGTATGGGTGCTGGTTTTGCAATGCATGGGGTAATATATAATTTTTTCTATTGCATAATATTTCTTACCGTGCTGCATAATGATTAGTATTACTTCTATATTTTTAGAACTTTGATTCAATAGGAGAAAATTAGCTTTACTTACCATTCTTATCTGAAATTTGTAATTTAGGCACCTGCCTATATCGGTGAAATGAGTCCGCCTTCGATCCGTGGTGTATTGGTTGGCATGAAAGAGGCGTTCATTGTAGTTGGCATTCTTATCGGATATATTACAGGATACTTTTTTGAAAATTCTGATGGAGGATGGCGATCAGTTTATAGTTTGGCTATATTTCCCGCATTTTTTCAGGTTAGTTTATGTTTGATTTGTATGAAGTAAACCCTACTTATAGTTAAATTTGATGCTACTTGTTCATATTTGTGCTAGAAAGTATCAAGCAATTTCGTTTTAATGTATTGAAAGTCCCTTACCCTAGCAGTGCTACATACGCTCTTCTAATGGATATCTCAGAAATAGTTGAATGTCATTTTCTCTTTTATGACAACTTTTGCTCTAGAACACATTATTAAACTTATTTTTCCTCATATTTATTGTATAATTTAGTTTTGGGGTATGTGGTGCATGCCTTCATCCGCAAGATGGCTCGTATTGGTAGGTCGAAAAAGTGAGGCACATAAAAGTCTGACTTATGTCATGCCACATGCACCGGAGTCGACTCTTGATGATATCGAGGTAAGAATGTTTCAATAAATAAAAATTGCTGGATTTTATTTAAATTTTGCTTATCTTTTTAGGCTTCTGTCAAGAAAATATCAACTGCTTCAGGTGAAGGAATTTCAGAATTGTGGAAAGGAAATTGCAGACCTGCTTTGATTGTTGGTGTAGGATTAGTACTGCTACAGCAGGTATGTAAGTATGTTTTTTCAGCTACATTCTATGTTTTTAACATATGTCTTTCATTTTGTTGGTACAGATTACAGGGCAACCTAGCGTCCTCTATTATGCTGATACAATTTTTGCTGATGTTGGTATGTCTTCAGTTGCATCGATATTGACCGGAACATTTAAGTTGTGCGCTACGTTAATTGCCGTGTTCAATGCTGATAAGTACGGACGCAAACGTATGCTCAGTATTGGTTGCTGGTTCATGCTTGCTGCACTAATAATGCTGTCAGTTGCATTCATGTTTGAGTATGTCAGCGCTGATGAATGCAATCAGAATCTGGATGAGGTATTTTGTTGATAATACTCTTTATTTCCTTATGCTTTATATATGCTCCTTTATCGAATATACCAATATTTTCTTTTCTTCATATTGTTTGAAAGAGCACAGGTCTTCTGCACATAGTTTTAATTCATAAAAGGTTTAATTTTTTATAGTAACTATGGGAAAAGAGTTATTTTAAGACTTTTATCATACGTTTCTATGCATAAACCAATATTTTTATCGCAGGCATACAAAAACTCGATCGGGCCATTCAATCTTAAACCATATTTTCTTTTGAGTTAATGATATCTTATATTTACAATTTCATATTCTTGTTATGCAGACAACGTGCCTTGAGTATGGTAGTAAATGTAGCTTCGATACGAGCTGTGATTGTAGTGCCAGTATTAGTGAAGTATGTACGTGCTGTAATGTTGCTGGCATTGATTTTCAAAAAGGTGCAATTTTGGCTTCAATGTTCATTTATATTGGAGGTTATCAAATTGGATTTGGGCCAATGGGATGGCTGATTATTAGCGAAATTTTTCCACTAGAACTAAGGTAAAATCTACTTTTCCAATATTATTGCTATATTTTTTTATTTGTTATTTGGATTTGTTCAGAGGTCGGGCAATATCTATAGCGGTCGTTGCAAATTTTGCTGCAAATCTGTTGGTCACATTTTTCTTTCCTGTTGAAATGGAAATGATCGGTAGCAGCTTTACTTTTCTCATCTTTGCGGTATTGGATATATATGCAATATATTTTATTTCAAGCCGTGTACCAGAGACGAAAGGATTAAGTTTGGAACAAATTGAGACTCTGTTTCGAAAAATTGCTCGTGGCGACAGTATCCGTACACATTATTAGTTATAGTTGCCAGCAAATAATGTATTTTCGTTGATTATATGCAACTATAAGCTGTATGGAATAGTAAATTCTTAAACAAGTAATATATGTGAAAAGGTTTGGTGTAAATCAATTCACATTTGAGTTCTTTGGGAGTATTTTCAGTTAAATTTTCTTCAATAAATTGACCCACAAATTTATTTTTTATTCTTGTCCAACCTGGAAGATGCAAGAGAATTAATATTCAAGTTTGATGATTAACAAGGTCTTATTGTTTGAACATTTAAATTTACAAGTGCCTCTAGCACCGTAACATCATATTGATGAGAGAGCATCAACATCATGTGTACTCCTTATTGGTACTTTAATTATAACAAGAATTTTGCATGAATATGATAGAATTATCCATATATCGTAATAGCCAATAAAAAATATCTTTGCTCTTTAGAGCGACTGTAGTCATATTGCTATTTTCTGCTTCACTAATATATTTGACCTAAATACAGAAAAACATTTGAATATATATCATGTAAACTTGAAGCCGAAATTTGTATTCTTCCTGCTCATAGACATAATTTTAGTCATGACATGTACTTCTGCGGTCTACCTTATTTTCCGTTGGCAAAACATTTTACAGGTTTTATATCTAAGCTTTATCATATTCCATACTTTGTTGGTTCAACTTAAGATTCATTCATCCCCTTTAGAACATGAACAAACTTTTTCCAAAAAGTGGCTCATGCAGGAGTTCTCTTCCCCTTGGTCGTTTTTAGATTTTGGCAAAATGATCAAGCTAAAGGCCTTTTTTTATTTGTCAAAATGTTTTGTCAGCTAGAAAAAGTAAACTAGACATTATAGCCATCCACATGCTTGCAAGTTGTCTCAGTGGGTATTTGTCAGGATCTAATGTTCTGCCGTGTCATCCATTTATATATTACCACATTTGTTTGTATACGATTCTTTCAGGGAGTTGTGGTTATACAATCTAATTCCACTTGTATGCATGTGGAATAAGTTGTAGAATGTTGACAAGATTTACTCTCATCAACACAGGCAATAGGATCAATGATATAGTAGTATACGCGTAATATTCTGTGCTTTTGTATTTCCTGGTTTCTTGGATTATACTGTTAGGAACTGATTTGTACGCCGTGCTTTCTATTTGAAGATATTGATTGTAGTTTGATATATTTGTTTTTAATCATTAGCATATTAAGTAATGTGTTGACAAGATTCACTCTCGGCAACACATGATTGAATCCACTTAATATACTGTTATACCATATTCTGGTTATGTTTTCTTGTTTCCTTGAACGTGTAATAGTGCATTGGAGGATTCTTACATATACGTACATACAATTCATTGGTTTTGACAGTATTGATATTGTGCAAGATGTATGGTTGGTTTTTTTTCATGTATGTACGATCAGAATAAAGCTAAGATACTGTTGCAATTTTCGAAATGAATCGAGAGGCCAAAACCGTTGAATGCACGGAATTAAGTTTTTATTTTGACTTATCTGCAAGAATTTCTTGTACTGTGTTATACAAGCCACAAGTCAAATAGCATGTCTGAAAAGTAATGATATGGAACAATAGAGAGTATTGAAAAGCAAGAAACTATTTGACCAATAATTGCTCATATTATTGGAGACGATAAAAATTAGTTCACATTCATTCGTACATTTAATTTAGCAGGCTGATTTTCGGAAAAAGTTATCGTTTCCAGCTTTTGGAACTTTTGAATAGTTTTTTTGTATTTACTTGATTCACATAATTTTGATTCAGCTGATGCATTAGTCAAATTAATCGTTTGAATTTTTCATTCTGCAAGCAAGCATTAACTCTTATTAATTTGTTTGACCCAAACAAGAAACTAATAATGGAAAGGAAAGAATCTCAAAGTCGATGGGCTCAGCGCCAAGCAGCCCGATCTCAAATGTATGCATTAAGTACTGATTCTGTTTCCGCGTCAACGAAAAGACAAGCCCGACGGAGACTTACCCAAGCTGATCCTAATTCAGTTTGTCAAAAATGCTTAGGGAAAGGTCACTGGACATATGAATGCAATAGTAAGGTCTGTGCGAATGATAATTTTCCTTTAAATTGATTGAAGATTCAAGGTGACCGTAAAATATTTTTCAGCTCGCTCCATATCGGGCTAGACCTAGCAGTTCTCAAGTCCTAATAGAAGGTGACGCGAATCGGAAATGGAATCTTGATTTACCTCCAGACGAAGCTGAGAAATTAGAACAAAAAAATATTGCAATGAAACGGAAGAGACGGGCTTCTGTCTCTTCCTCTAGCGAGTCCTCTTCGTCCAGCTCAAAAAGCTCATCGTTAACAAGCAGTAGCGAAAGTTCAACAAATAGTAGTTCATCAAGTAGCAGCTCATCTACATCGAGTACTACGAGTAGCAGTACTTCAGATGAGAGCTCTACTTCCAAATCTTCTGGAAGTTCGTCAAATTCATCTAGCAGCTCTTCAAGTAGTAGTTCCTCTAGCAGTGATTCTAGTAAAGACTCGCGGTGATGATTATCAATGTTAGGGCGATACTAATGAAATAACGTCCTTATGAGGAGAATCGTTCGGTCATTTGCTTTTCTGGAACATTTCTTGGTAATAACCATCGCGAAATATGAGTATTAACTACACCTTCATGGCTATCAATACGTTTTAGTTTTGGGAGATATAGAAAACTTCTATGGGGAAAACCATATCACTAATCTATTTATCTATATTTCTAAAAACTTAAAAATTTTTGCTTGATAGAAAGAAACGTCGGTGCATCGAGCTGACGTACAGAATTTATGGTAATCACGATGAGCTATCCAGTGACTTATTTCTGGTCTATTAGTTCTGAATATAAATAAAATATCCCAATAAAAAATTATTGCAAAAAGTAAACTGAAAAAATAAAGTAAATCAATGCAAAATGAATATATATATATATATATTTTGTACTTTTTGACGTGTACATGATCAATTCTGAGGAGGACAATTGCACTAAGAAAGCCATCATAAATCTGCGATTTCAAACCAGTTCTCCAGTTTGGACTGATCAGCTAACTAGACAAAAAATAATTGAAATCGTGTATCTTTCAATTGAGACAGTTATTTCGGAATAATCCATGAGTTCGATAAAAATGATGCCATAGAAATGAACCGGATATGGTAATATCAAATTTGAACTTCAAATAATGGAATAGCATGAATATAAAAGACAGTGTAGTTAAGTATTTGTGTATTCATTTCTCATTCAAAATAAACCATGAGAAAACTAATATCCGTGCTATTGCCTTGTTCCTTTTCCAAGTTGCCAAGGATTCATCGATATAACTTGAATTTGAGAAGAATCAACATCCGATTCAGCCAGGGATTTGTAAACATCCAGTTCAACTTCCAAACATTCCCAACAAAGATAGCCGCTAGCATGAAGTTGCTTTATACCCACAATGATTCCTTCGTCAATATCATCTTCCTTTAAAAAATAGAAACTCGAATTGATAGATATCACGTGCTACCTCGACATAAGAACGATCTTATAAAGAAAAAATATTTCTTTGAACTTTTGGATGTCATTACCTGAACAACCTTATAAAAAAATTTGCATACATATAGTTTCAATTCTTTTCCTATAAAAAAGTACAAGTAAGATTAAAAATGCAGAATAAGGACACTTCACAAATATATTTTTTAACCAGAAATTGATTAGTCAAGTTACTAATGAAAAAATATTTCTTGAAATGCAGCTTACTTCTCTAGTTTTTAGGATGCAAATATATTCTTCTTGTCTCCATCCAGCACGAAATCCTTGCATATACATGGACGCGGGCACGCAGAATAAAGGAAAGCTGCTGTGTAACCTCATTGTAACAACAAACTCACGAGGAAAATCTTGGTGCCCATTTTCAAAACTACTAGTTTTTGCCATTTTATCTTCAGAAGTGGCTTGTACACTCTCATAACAAATCGGCAGCAGCGCATCAAAAAATGCTTCTTGTGCCTGCAGCAATTATCACGGTTAGCTAGTTGTTTCATAGCACCCAAGTAAACTTAGAATTTCTACCTGTCGTATGGCTTCAGGAAGTAAGCCGTTTGCATTCAATTTTCTATGTTTATTTCTTGGCTGCTTTCCATTGGCTACTTTTTCTGGCTTATCACAGATACATGAAATGAAGAATTGGAAAAATTGATGATTTCGGGAAATAATCGCATCATATGATCAGCAAGTTGACGATATTAGTAATATTTGAGCTTAAAACTTGTACCTTAGAGTATGATGCCTCATTGGAATCTTCAACATCTTTCAAAAAATCACCCATATGTTTATTCCAAAGCGCACCCAATACTGCAGATTGTTGATATGCTTCCTGAATCTAGTTAAAACAAAAACCGGAAAGCTCATCGAACAATAATCTTTGTTCGAAAAGAATAATAAAAAACTAACCTTGTGATTGAATTCAGTATCTGAAAAGGCATCAAGTGCAGCCTGAATGACGCGATCACAGTCCTATAGAAAACGTAAAATATTGGTTTTTAAGCCTAATAAATATTTCTAAATATTCTCTATGGGACATTTTGACTTATCTTAAAATTTCGTAAAGATGACTAGCAAAGAAATGTTGATATGCATATTAGATTAAATCAATTTTGAAATATGTTTACAATATAATACCTCGGAGAGTCCTGGAAATCTGGAGTCGCAGTAGGTATGACAGTTTTTTAATACTAGCTTCAAATGCTCTTCAAATTCACTTGGAGAAGTATATCTACCCTGTAACATACAACCACAACAAAATCAATTATGCAGTGGGTACATATTCATGCTATGCAAATATTGGATAATAATTGAGTACCTCAAGGCAAAGATGCCACATTGTCCCAAGGTCCATTGGTTTCGATACATATGCTTTATAATCAGGATATTCATCAGTATCAACAGGCTGTAAGAATGCTGCAGAGCCTGATTCGCAGCTTGCTGGTATGAGACATCTACGCAAGAGACGATTTAGCTTCGCTTTGGGATTGCAAGCTGGTTTCAAGCCGAAAGGCTCCCTGGGAATTCGAGCTTGATCCGGGTCCGCTGATTCAGGAGCTATGACCTACATAAACATATTTAGAAATTATACCTGTAAATACCAATACATCAAAATTTCAAAAAAATATAACAATACCTGCAGAGTCAAGGTAGCAAATGGTTGCCTGCTATTTGAATCCGACACGTTTATTCCACCAGCCCAGTACTTGACCGCTACTACTTTACATTCGCACACAACATCCTTGCGTGGCAATTCACCTCCCCACATAGGCCCACTATTCGATTCCTGCAAAACAAGATATATAGAGCAACATGACAAATTTGCAAAATTATCATGCAAGAGATCGGTAAAAATGAAAGCCCATAAATGCAAAAGTATTAAAATTGATAAATTTAGGTAAACAAAAATATTCTAAAGCTGAGCTAATAAAATATTATCAATACTACCTTTTCCATATTCATAGCTTGTACATGTCCATCACCAAAGTATACAACATGCTCACCAACATCAGGAATCTGAAAAGTAAAAAATGAAAAAAAATTTCATCAAGGGCTGTAATTCTCTATTTGTTTTATTTAATACCTTATACTTCAAACAGTACAAATGTTCAAAAAATCTTTGATTTTAAGAAATCTAGTAGCAACGAAACAAAGAATTTTGTAGTACATAAAAAACTTGCCATATTTTGATATTGAACAGGAACTGCTTGCATGAAACTCCGCCTGCTGTATGTTGCCCATGCCGATTTAGCTGCCATCAGGTCTAAATGTGCCTCTAAGGCACCCCATGCAGCATAAAGCTGAGCACAAGTGTTAGCGGTACTTACAAATCCTATCCACTTCCTACGTTTACTACCTTGCCACCTGTTGTCTCCATTTAACACTGTCTTTTGTTTGCTCAAAGCAGATTCAATTTCCAATATTGCTGCTGAAATATCTCTAAAATACCCACCACATACATATTGCAATTGATTAATAGAATCAAGAAAAAATTATGCATAAAAAAATACTGATAAACAGGTACCCAAATTATTCTGTATCGAAATTTTGAATTTGCTCTGCTTTCATGCGCCCAATGAAATTGAGCAGTCGTCACATTCTAGGGAAAATTTTGAAGGCTAAACACTTATCTCAGTTTTTCAATAGTTTCTTAAGATGTCTATCACGACAGGCTAGTAGTGTTTTTTGCACCAAGCTTTGGTTTGGAACAATTTCTCAGTTCTTATTTATTTTACCCTATCAATCTTAGTCACTTCGAATGTACTCAGTAAGTTAATAAAAACTGCAAAAATATCAAAACAGCACTGCACTTTTGAGTTGAGGAAAATACAAATAAGATTAAGAAAATTTGAAAAATACATACATACATACGTACCTTGGAGAAACTGCATTTAAAATCTTCTCTTGCCATTCCTTGTATCTTTTGCTTGATATCCAATCATTTCCAATCGAATAAGGATGAATTAAAAGTGCCCCCCCATTAAGTAAAATTCCAGCTATTATATTCAAATTTGAACCACCAATAGCGCACATTGACAATGAATCTTCGAAATGTATAGTCCGAATAATTTGTATGGTGTGTGATTCTCGCTCTTGATTCAATTTCTTGAAAGATAAATTCGAATTAACATATTTCAAATACATTAATAATTAGTATTATTTAAGTGGAATTTTCATTTTTTAAGAAAATATGAAACAATAGAAATTTAAAATGTGAACTCTACATAACAATGTGGTTCGTCAATAAATTTAGCTCGAAATGAAAAAATTAATTTTAATTATTTTTAGAGGTGAATCTAAGTACCTGAGTAAAATCAGCAAATTCTACCTCTGCATTACTCATTACTTTTCCGTCAATTGCTACAATATGATCATTTTCTTGCACACCAACCTCAGCATCTTTTACATCATTTACAAGTACAGTTCCGTTTTCAATCTTTACTGTGAAAATTTCACTGAAATTAACATCCATTTTCATCTTTTTCAGTATAAAACATTGTACTGTTGCTGTACAAGTTTTCCCTATACATAAATCTGAACAACCTTTAGTGATGGCAACATGTTGCTGTTTCGTCATTGTCCGATCCATACTAGCGTTTAAAAGTATTTTTGAAGGAACAACTTCCTGGGGCTTTGTATAATATATTTCATCATCGTGGCAATGCGAACGTAAGACATCGATATCAACCAGGCCGTTGCTCAGCAATAATTGTCTTATTACCTTCATTAAAAGATTTCAATACTTGGACTATTAAATATGTGCACCACAAATTTGCATATTATGCCAAATCATATTAGATAAATATGATCGGTGATTCAGTATGATATAACATTTCAAATGATTGATTCTGTATTGTAAGAATTCAATGCAGTTATATCAAAGTGGTAATATTGAAAAAGTTGCTGATAAATTAGGGGAAAAATTTTTTTGCACATGGCATTCTTCTGAATGATAAAGAAGTTTTGACTCTTTTGTTCGTAAAATTTCAATCATATACTTATATTATATAATCAAGACCTGTCTTAAAGAGTACTCGTGAAGACCCCTTGGATCCAACCACTTGTGTAGTGCCAGAAAGCCATCTAGGGTGTTGAATCCATGCCAACAGGATCCATCATTAGATTCAACAAAAATTTGACCACTATATCCTCCATTATCTGTTTCTGTATATTTAAAGAATTGTCAGTTATTGGAAACGTATTATTGACTTTAAAAAAATTCAATTTATAGTACATTAATAATAACCCTAGGCATTTAAAACTACGTCGTAGTATCTGAAAATTTCACTACACTGACTACTGCAAGAAGTACAGATGAAATTTGAAATGAATCATAGTTAGAATATTTTGACTCCAAATTTAAATTGTTGAACTGCAAATAAACGATCCCTTCGACTTCAAAGTAAGTATATTGATTCATAGCAATATCGATGTTTCAGATTTCATGTAAACTAAATAAATGAACAAATTTCAATTTAATAAAAGTACAGAAAAGCTAATCTTAACATTCCACCAAATAATAAAGACCTTCTGCATGTATAAGCCAATATCTGCATGCTTTCCTATCTTCCCCGAGAGGTTCCAATCGTTGCGTAAGCAGGGAAAGTTGACGTTGAATCCTCATATCTTCATCCTCTTTCGCAAGAATCTAAATAAAACACATTCATAATCAATCCTTAGCGACTACACTGGTCACTATTGTTATGTAAATTTATCCAGAGAGTAACAAGATACAGGAACAAGGGGAAGAGAAGGAAAGACAGATTGACACTAATCTTGATGTACAAAATAATATTTCAAAGTTTCCATTGTTATAGAAATATGCCCTGATACTTCATATACAAAATGATTAGTTAACTGGATTTTGTACAATACTATTTAGCATCGTATGTACGAATGCATAATACACTATACATAGCTAGCACTATGAATACGTTTCGGCATATTTAAACTTTCTCATATGAAATGGGTACATACGTTTATTCCGAAAAAACTGGCTAAGTTACTACCTGGTCATATATCTCCTCTTTTGTATAAATTTGCTTTGGGACAGAACGTCGACCTCTGCGTCGCCCTGGGCCATGCTCAAGCGAATCTGAATCAGATAATCGTTCAATTCCACCTTGGACCTCCAAAGTTTGACGAACTTCTTTAGCAATATCTTTTTCACGCTTCATAACAGCCTTGAGAAACATAATAAATACGAACAAAAAATTTATTGTAATAATTTACAAAGTACAAAAGGCAAAAAAAATCCTAAAAACTATGGAAGATAATACCAGAGCTAAAGCATACTGCAACAAACTCTTAGTCGAATCACATCTTAATGTGAAGCATAGCAGGCTCAAAGCGTTACATTATTTACGCTCTACATGAATTTGATTCGTACGGTCTCAGCAGCATGAAAGGGTGTTTGAATAGATTATTCACTACCTTCGACCCATGAACTCAACAAAAAACTTCATAATAGAAAACTAAACAGAGAAGAGAGTTCATCTAATATCATTACTCTCCCCATCTAAAAATATCGATATTTACCTCTCTAGCCATATGTGTTCTTTCCATGACTTCCCGCACAGTGTCAGTACTTAAGGCTTGGTCACATAACCAACAAAGAACTTGCACACGCGCATGCGCACTCCAATCGTCATACTCCTTTTCACCCATCATTTTCACTAATTCAGCCCATCCGCATGATGCGTCAGGTTGCTACTTATGCAGAAAAATTTAATTGAAGGAAAAAGTTTACGATATTACCAGAGCATCTGGTTCGAATAATTTACATCCTCAAACTAAATTTATATATTAGAAGAAACTGGAAAAAATGCAATGAATTGATGATGAGATGGCAGCAAAAACAGCTTAGAGAGAAAGAGAAGAAAAGACAAAGTGAGATAAAAGATTGAAGTATTAATGTGTACTATCCTTTAGTACTGTTATAGAAACTCCCTATGTATATGCATAGTATACTAGTCTACATCAATATGAACAAATAAATAATAAAACTAGGCCTGGGTAACAATAACTTTAAAAACTAAAACATTTAGCATATGCAAATATCCAATTTTAATTATATGATTACCTGAAGGGGCCAAAAAACAAGGAAATGGTGTTCGTACCAATAAATATATATAGAATAAATAAACATATAGATTTTACCAGGAACTTTGGAAATCACTAATGTATACCGGGGAATAAAGAGAAATTACCTTCCATGTATTTTCAGAACTTTTTAAAATCTCCAACGGCCTGAGAACATGAGCATCGTATAAGTTCTGAAACTCGTTGACAGCTATTAATTGCTCAGAAATAGCAGCCGTTTCATTTTCATCATTCTCTTGCAATGCAATCCATCTCCCAAATTGTGCCACATGTTGCGCTACTAACGCATGACCATCGGAGGCACAATCATAGAACTCATCGTCAATTCTTTTCATTATTGCTACTAAATTTGGCACATCACCAGTGGATGCCAAATCTAATTTGACCGCATCCCCTTGAATGTCGGTAGCATTTTCTTTCTCGAGACAACTATTGTTCATTGATTTCAACAGATGGTTAAGTATGCGCCTACATTCCCCCAATGGATCTAGGTATTTGGCTTTAAGGACTTGAGATAGCTCACTTTTATCCTACAAAAAAAATCAATTTACATCTTGAGATGGTAAATAGAGAAAACTTCGGATATAATGAATTTACTTTCATCAGATTTTCATTTATTGCTAATAAACGAAAAAGTTATATTGTGCCAAGTTCAGCTACAGATTTTCGAATATGATGCATTTCAGATTAAAATTTTTTTTGCCTATCCAACTGATTTATTGTATACGAAATGAACTTTATTCATGATCTATGATTTTACTAAAAAATTGATAGGTAGAACAACGTACACAGATTTTACAATCTTGCATTGATTCCCCATTTTCACTCTTTCATAAATTGACACTGATGCGGATGCTTGTATAAGACCATAATTCTAATGTCACTTTGATAAAAAGTTCATTTACAAATGAATTCGTACATGAAATATAATATGTTTGAAAAAACCTGGAATATGTTTTCTCTGTTGATGATTAAAAGTCTTGTAGCTTCCACCCATACAAATATATTTGGCTTTAAAAGACTGGAGACGCCTTCTAACCCCAAAAGAGTAGTTTCTGTAAGGCCCTGCATCATTTCTGATGATACATCATTCGCCTCAATTCTACCCCCTCCAGCTCCTGTTCATTAATGTAATTAATTTTAAGTAATGATAAATTTTGAAATCCTACATTTGACTATAGCAAAATAGTATAATTAAGTTTTTAAACGGCCTAGTAAGTAAAAATATTCAGACCCTATTCTTCAATATATGAAAATGTATTTTGATATCATATTGAAAACACACAATTTTTCTCAATCAACTAAATGCTAGCTATTAACGGCAACAAATTAGCTACCAATCGTGATGAAATGACATTCAATTATAAAGCACTAGCATTCAAACTTGGTTCTTTTACTATGAGTGAGCAGTTATTGAAATGAAAAGAATTGAAGTTACTAAATTCAGCAGCATAGGCTACTTACAAAAGTGATATAATGTAACAAAATATACATGTAAGCAGAGAAAGTGAGCAAGAGATACGAAATACAGGAAAATATGACAGAGAGTGAAAAGAAAATGTACATATAGAAAATCGAAAAAGAGACAAAGAATTTTGTTTTTTCTTTTAAAAGCTTTAAGGCTTTATGCAATATCTTGATGAATTCTATGCCGGTCCTAAATTTTCTCTTTTAAGCACTCCTTTCTACAGATTTACCAAAAGGTACAAATGTAAATGGATAAAAGTATGCAATATCATAATTAATGTACAAATGCATGTAGAAAAGTATAAAATTCATTGCATACCTTGTATTCTGTTCATATCTCCAAGCTCGAAGTCAGTCTCATTATCAGCTGCACCATCAAAATATACACTGCGCTGTAATTGAGTATCTTCTGTTGGTTTACTACTACCCAACTTTTTCGCTTCATCGCAAATAATAAGATTAAGTAAGGATATGTGCAGTCTTGCGAGTCGTGATGAAGGAATGGCGACATCATCATTCAAGCTTTGGTCATAATTTTGAAAAGCTGCTTGAACCTCTTTGCAATTATTTCCTATTAGTTGCTGCTTCACATCTTTAAGACATTTGTAAGGAAAATAAGAAAGCACTTTAAGAAAGTAAAATAACTTGTAAAAACAGCAATTCCACAATGTAAATGTAAATCCGGTTCTAGCACAGAACAGCACCCTAAAAGATTGCAAATCTCTTGTAGCCATCCAGATATTAATCTGAAATTTTACCTTCATTGCAAACAGAAAAGCAACCAAGGTATGTTTTTGTCCACCCAAAACTTCCTTTAAAATAGTAACCTCTTCATGGTAAAATATTTAAGGTACTATTCTATAATTTCAGGGTAATATAAAATTGAAAATTTTATGGTCCAATATATATTTCTTCAAATTACTCTTGCAATTCATCCAAAGCTAAATTTTTTTGTGGTATCGAACTACTAAAATATTTTAAATTGTGTTGATGCAGAATCCAATACCTTATATTTCGTGGTAAATCGAAAATTCTGCAGGAAAATTTCATCCATTCATTTAGCTTTTACCAACATTTATGTTACGAATTTAAAATAGCCTTTCACATTTCCATTTATAGTTGTATGGTGAAGATTCTTAATGTTTCAAGACTTATTTCTATGAAATCTGCAGACCCATCTCGAACATATATTTATATAAAAAATAAATCAGTATGTCTAAAGTCTAAAAAAATGCTGTTTGAAAGAGTCAGAAAATGTTATAATTTCAAATTTTAATACAGTAAACTTTGGCTATAACAAATCTCTTAAGACTGTCAAATTAATTAATTATATTCAAAATTCATCATATCTGAAAATCTGATGTTGAACTTCGCGCAACATGACGTTTTCATTCATAATGAGTAAATATTTGTAAAAAGCGAATTAGATCTTTCCAAAGTGTCCTGTTTACTATTCCATCCAATGAAAAGATATATATATATATATAGTACTCGATGGCAGACTTACGAAAGGTGCCTGCTAAGTCATTCACAAGCTGCTGGAGAGTGATAGTTGGAGCATCCATTAGTTCCCCAAAAAGTTGCAAAAATGCCCAAGTCCCCAATATATTACCAAATGATTCACCAGTTATCGATGGAGGGTAAGGTGTGGGAAGTGTAGGTTCTGGCCATGAAATCTTATTTATCTCCTAATTTCAAAATGAAAATAAAATTGAAGTAAAAATTACATACTACTGATAATTTAAACTCAGTTTTATCAATTGAATGTGGATATATGCAGAGTTGAGGTTTGCAACATATATATATATATTGATTTTGTCCACTTTGATACAATATATTTTGACCGAGAAAAGGAATATTTCAAATTTTTCAGTAAAGTATTTTTCTTAAATTTCCTTGGAATTATGAACTCATGCAAAAAAGCAGATGAATGATACATGCGCTTCATGAGCACTTGCAATTTTATAATATTCTTTGCAATAATATAAAGAAAATATTTAATTTAAATCAACTAAAAGAGTATTAAAATTCATCTTAATTAGTTTAAGATTGGTGAAATGAACTTTTGCAACTTTAAGACTTAGAGCGTAAAACTGTAATTTATACATCGTAAAGATATAAGAAATGTTACAATACCCAAAAAAATAAGGCCTAATAAAAAATTCTATAGTGGCTAGAAAAGTATTTCAGAATCAACTGCACTATTCGCACAATTTGGTGCAGGTAAAATTTGAGATAGACAAAGGTATGAGTTCATGTTTAAAATTAAAAATAATATTCATCCCAAACTTTTCCTACACTATAAAATATTTTAAAATGATAACTTCGACCAATAAAAATGCTTCATCTATGCAGATTTTGTTAAAAAAATTAAGAGAGTTGTTTAACAAATATATACTAAAAACCTGTTCTTCTACCCATAGCTGGCTATCTGGAATAGGATAACGTCTTAAGCCTTGAATTCTCTTTTTTTCTGGTAAGCGATCGACAGACTGGCCAGTAGTCTTGCTTGTACTGTTATCTTTCGGTGTAAGGTCTAAAGACAAGGGTACCTCCACACTATCTTTTGATAGCCTTTTATTCTATGATTTATGAATGAAATGTATCGATGACGATGAAATATAAAAATAATTTAGACATATAACTACATGAATGAAGTCTCTAGAATATTGAGGAAAGATATAGAGGAGAAAAGAGCTACAGTAAATTTCGGATACAATTAATTTGATTTTATCGAATTTTAACATACAGAAAATAAATGAAGGTATATTGTGCCAATTTCAGCTTCAGATTTTCCGATATAACATATTTACTTGGTGATCGTAGCAGATTTGCTGCATTCAAAGTTTAATGTATATTGTATGAATATGCATATGCTTCAACACAAATATTGTTCTAGAAGAGTCATAGAACAATTCTAGAATACAATGGAAAGCAGTCGCCAATGTAATATTGAACAAGCAAGATTTGTCGCATATTGTACAATTGATATGCACAAAATTTTGTCACCTCTCTACCCTCCAGTGTAAAGGGTACTGTTAACTGACCCCCATTTTTCTCCCACTCTTCACCTATTGTGCGCAATTCACTGACAAAAGGCTGACTCATTATGTTTACTTCTTCCATTTTTCCTTTGTACACATGAAAAATTGAATATATTCGATGCGATCAATCGGTAGATATATATATAACCATAAGAAATAAAAATTTTTAGGATACAAGTTCAAAATATGCATCATTTCGTAATGAGATTTCGGGAAGTAAATATCTATGAATCCAAATGAAGCCCTAGAAATAGATCGATTGCTATCAGTCAAATTAAGTTACTTTGCAGGTCTAGTTTCAAGAAAGGGACACAAGAAAGTGGACATGAACTCATTCTATGAGTCTCAAGGAAACTTTTTAAACACAGCAACGAATTTTTTCCATTATACAGGAAATATTAAATGATGAATTGATATCATATTGCCTAAGATTTTTTTGTATGATGCAGGTTAACGTAAGAGAATCAATGATAACAATAAAAAATGGGTTGTGAATCATGAGTTCAAACAATCTGAAGAAACTATATGATTTTGTGCATCTTCAGTGCAAAAATAGATAAGAACTAAAGCAACCGATTATATATTAAACACAACTAAAAATTGATTTTACATCTGAATGGGGCTGCATATTAGCCATTTATTTTCAGCAAAAATTAAAACTCATAAATCTGAGATTTCAAGAAGAGTCAAAACATGAACTTGACATATATCAATTTAAAAAAGTAAAATATTGAAAATTATCATACCATCTGCATTTTGAACCGATATGGATCCCATAGACTCGAGTTGCTCTAGTATAAACTTATGATTTTCCAGTAGATCTTGAGAGTTAAATCTCCATTTTCCACTATTCGCCTGCACTTTCCTTGTCATTGCCTTTAAAGAACAATGAGGCTGCAATTGCAAGCACCTATTTATTCCCCAAACAAAATAAAAATATCATAATTATGCAATTTGGCAATGATTCATCACAGAGTCTATGAATTATATGTGGGTTAATCTAAACGACAATATGTATGAATTTCATCCCATAAAGAATTAGTTTTTCGGTACACATGGACATATAATTTGGATGTAAAATTTATTCATTTTGTGCCCTCTATCTTATGCTATTCTATATGAAAACCGACGTCAGTTCAATCGCTAAGCATAACTCTCAGGGGTTTGTCAGCCAAGAAGCATTGTATTCGAATATGATTCTCATAATGGGATGAAATTATGCATTTGAAAATAGATATTAAACCAAAGATAGAGCTTCAATCGTTATGAACGAGAAAGTAGTTTATTTTAGTACCGTCACAATTTATATTTATGTAAAGTTTGATTATGATCACTAAAAGTTGTATTTAAATAGGGTTGTTGTATTCAAATATATTGATGAATATGAGAACTGTCAGTTATATTTTGTATAATAAGTCAATCTACCAAAATATTATCTCGACAGACCTGAAGTACCATATCAGCTTACATCTATTTTTTAGTAAGAGTGCACGATAGACCACTAATTTATTTCATTTTTTTGAAATCTTTCAGAAACTATTCTTAAAATTGACTTTTGTACAAAAATTTGTTCATAATCAGCTGAAAAGTAACCAGTGTGTGTTTTCTCTTGTTAAAATCTTCTTTTATTAGTACTGACGCATTCCACAAAAATTTTCATAGTTATCCTAGACTACCCATTCCCCTATATTTTAATGCCCCACAAAAAATCTAACAATATATTCCATTCTAATTTTAATCTGATGTGCATAGGATATCAACATAAGGCAAAGTTTATTTCAAGATTACCTGACAAAAGCAGATATAAGCTGAAAGCGGTAATTAGTTGAAGAAAATGTTGCTGCGTATAATGGATGGGGGCAAACTCTGTCCCACCATGGCTCCGTTTTTACCTGTGGCACATTTATACATTACATAATTTTAAGTATTTCAATAACTAATTGAACCATATATGTTGATACCTAGGTCTCACATTCTGTGCAAAAAATAGGAAAAAGCTCCCAGTTTACCAATTACATCATTTGTCTTTAACGAATATGTATAATAAACTTCAGATAAAACAAATTTTTTGAGATGACTGAATGAATTCACTATATCCAAAATTTGTTACATTCGAAAATTCGAAGCTGAACCTAGATATACTATGACTTTTCATTAATTTGCTGAAGTAAAAAATTGAACTCTTTGTATCTGAAGTTTACTCTATACTCCAAGAGAAATATGATGAATAACTACTAGCCTTGCATAAAGCTGAATTATTCAAATTTTAATATCAACAGTGTTAAAAAAGGATAACTGAAATATCAATTAAATACGTAATTGAATCTTACCAAATACCAAGCATGTTCCGATACAAGCCACAGAAGTGGTCGAAGCGGAACTGAAAAATCGATGCACCAGTCCAAAATTTTATCTATTTTAACTCTTTTTGTTTTCCTCGAAGGAACCCATAGACACGACCAAGGCTTGTCCCTGCCCATAGGAGGATGAAAAGAAGTTGTATGTTCTGTTTTTGATGCACTTCGTGACCCCGGCGGGGCAAGTCTAAAGCTATATCGATCAATATCTTCATCATATTTAGCTTTCCATTTATTGTAATGTATGCGAACCTGCAAGCATTAAGAGTAATCACCAAAAGATCAGTTTGATTAGGTTGATCTTTAACAGCAATACATTGCTAAGTATAATAGCTAACTAAAGTAAAGTAAAAGAGTAAACTAAGAAACCAATTCTATCTGCCATTGAGTACATATGTACTAATCCGTAAATACATATTATAGTACAGCAATTATTTCAAAAAACTAAGAATATTTTCACCAACAATGGAAATCAACATTATAAAATAGTCTATTTCATCGGCAGCAAAATATGCTGCATGCTTTATAGCACACCTTATATTTAAGAAAAGGAAAGAAATATTCATTATCAACCTACCAATTTGCCCTCATTTGCAGTGCCCATTATACGAGATCCATACCATTTGAACGTATTCAAACAAAAGGTATCGACTCTACTACCGATGGTTAGTTCTTTGCGATTAAAATTTACTGCTAACTCTTCTAAATTAGGATCTCGTTCAATTTCTGTATCAGGAACTGCTTCATATTCCATAGGTTGTTGTCTAGGGCATTCTTCGTCATAATAAAAAATCAACCCATAAGATCGATTTGAGCGCATGACATTGCCAATGTGAAATTGAGATTCGTCAGAGACTGCTTTGTCTTTATCGAAACTTGAATGTTCTGGAGAGCTTTTCTTTTTCTCACTTGCAGGAGCTCTTGCATTCTCTTTTGGTGTGTGCCCATTTTCAAGTTTCCGTTTTTTAGTGTTTTTTACAAAAATTTTTTCTGCATCTCGCTTTATAGGGGTTACATTCTTGAGGTTTTCTCCTGTTGAATTTTTGAAATGTCAAACCATCTAACATTTTTGTCATTTTAACCTCAAAAAAATATTTGAAACTGTCACAGAAGTGAAAAACATGAACTTAAAATTTTTAAAGAAAATAATAATATCTATGCAATTTGATATTTTTCTGCTTTCATGTTTTTGTTCATTCCATAAATGATCTTGACAATAGTAGATAATGCATTTGTCTTGTTATAGGTATAATAATATAACTAAATTGAAGCCTATTTTATATTCGTTGTGAAATTTTATTGAACATAGCGCTATATAAAAAAATTCTTATTTTTAATGCATGCAACCTATTTAAGTTAAAACTTTGAGATAAGCATTAATAATATTTTGCTGACTATGATTTACGATTTCAAGGTGTTGACGCACTTAGCGAAAGTATCATCATATCAGAAAAAGTATGAAAAACTCAAACTGAGTTCATCTTCAACACATAATAACCTATCACATTCGATTATGTAATCACAGAAAGCATTCTCTGCTGCTAGAATGCTATGTATATAAATATATTGATTGAGTCACCTTCAAGGATTCGAAGCACATTACTTCCAGACAGCGGAATACAAGATCCTGGACGGCCACGAGTTTTGTTGTGCAACAATGCCAAACGTTGCTTCACGTCATCATCGATGGGTTCAACTACAGTTCCGTATGCAATAAATGATGCTCCAGCCTTAATTTACATCGAAATCTACATTAATTGCATGTGAATAAATTGGAAGAGGTGTAAGTTCGTTTACTTTTTTCAAATCAAGAGACTCTAGGGGTACACGTTTGCCTTCTCCAGTGTACATCGAAAAATTATCGAGTAGCCGGAGTTTATCAGTTCCGCCAACTTCATATTGATCAAAGTCCGAGTCAACATCAGCATCTGAAATCTCATCCATAGCATTCGAATCAGAAATTCCAAGAAGAGATTTCTCTGAAGATCCCATTTCACCGGTGACTTCATATTGTTGCAGTTGGGATAACGCAATAGGTGCTGAGGACATCTTTGACGACATGCCAAAACAATTGTCAACAAATTTCTTAGAATGCGCGAAATATTTTTTAAAACAAAAGAAGACAAGTAACGAGTCAAAAGTAATTTGAACATGAGTCACTCGAATCACTCGCACAAATGAAAATATTCATAAAATTTTATTTGAAATTCTAAAAGTCACCAGAGTCAACAGCATAAACAAAATAATGTAAAATCATTTTGACCAGGCATTGCAATCGAGATACGAGGAAAGACATTAGAAGTGCAAAATATACTTGATTCATCGAGGTCCCTATCATGAGTGATTCACCTACGTTAGTTATGACAGGCCATGTCATCACTTTTTCCGACGGGAGAGAGCCAGAGGCACAAGGAATGTTTATGAACGTTGGCAAATACTTTCTTTTAATGTCAAGTACTGTTTAATCTCAACAGGTTATCGATGGTGAAGAAGCATTGATGAAGCATAAAACTCATTGTGTTCCCAAGGTATTTTCTATTCATGAATTCTCGATTTCTTCATGAATAGAAATTCTATTTCTGAAACAGGATGCTATAGAGCTTCAACTTTTCGAATGTTCCAATAAAATTACGCCGAAACTAGGGCATAACTTTACCCCGACGTCAAAAAAATAAAATAATTAGAGCAATAGAGTGATTATACAAGCTCTCAATTTTCAATACTATCTCTCGAACCACGTCACATTTATGTTCAATTCTGATGTCAAAGCCATATCAAACGTAAAAAAATAAAGAATTACATTTTGCAATAGTATTTTGCAATAGTATTTTGCCATAATCAAGTTGGACTTCGTTATATAATAATTCACATCATGTTCACAGAGATATTTCGATTTTTCTCCATTTTTGAAGATAAATTTTTTATATTTTAAATCAGCTCCAGTGCAATTATTTTTCTTAATTCTTGTTTCCAACATCAAAATCTTACGAGTAAATTTCTTTTGTCAATTTTTTCACCTGTCATGCAGACTACGTTTGGTAGACTCATGTACTAGATATTAAATATGTTTTTCACTTGAATTGATATTTATACATGACATAATATGGGTATCAATGTGTGCGATACTATTCTTTATTCATTTTATAAACCTGTAGACATTAAAATTTTGATTTTGAGCTCTAGATATGATTGAACATTTACAGTAGTTGTGTCTTTTTTGTGTAAAATTGACAATGATTTAAGGTTCTTGGCGGAACGAAGCAGCAAGAAACAATGCGTTTTCGAGTTGAAAATGGAAGCATTAAGGGACTGAAATTGGTTAAAAAAGTATATAAAGGCATCATTGGTCCCTTTGATGTAAGAAACGAATGATTTTATATTTTATTTCATATGTTGAGCAATTTTTTATAAAATATTTGAACACATTTTCTTTAAAAATCATATTTCTTTTACTCAACCAATAATATCACATTTACAGTGAGAGCGCTTAAAATTAAAATCAATAGTGTCTTGAAAAGGATAGTAAAGTTGGCATTAAAGAATATGCATCCCCATAAAAAATTCCAAGGCTAAAAAGTCAACTAAATGTATGAGCAGGATAACTTACTGAAAAATTGTTGCCTAAGTCCCTAGGACATCATCCGAAAGACCAAGTCTTAAGTAAGACAAAGGGAACCTTAGGCCTCATGCCCCATGATTCTTATTTTGATATCTTTTTATGATGCTCAGACAACCTCCAATTTCATTTGTTCAATTTATAAGTTGCGAAACGAGCACTTTTGAGAAAATGAGCATATGCTTCCAAATAATAGCTGCTATTTTTAGTTGTGAAAACAATAATTTTCTTTTTAATATTTTACAGGAACAAGTGTTAATGGGCGATTTTGAAGAAGGAGAGCATGAGTTTGCACTTGCAGCTTCAGATGTACCGGACAGCATGTTCAGCCGAGGAAATTATAAAGTTGAAACAAAATTCAACGATGAATCTGGGAAATGCTTATGGAGCTGTACAACTCAATTTACAATTGTGAAGCCGACCAATCCTGCAGGACATATCCCTTGTGATTGCTTTGCGTAGTATTAATATCTAAAAAACATACCCATCATAAAAGAAATGGACAAACGTGAATTTTTTAGATGCTTTTCAAATAAAAATTTCAACGGTTCGCCTTCTTAGGGTAATATATCTTTCATATGATATTTCGTAATACTGATTCTTAGTTATTATGAAAAGATGCAACTTCAGTAATGAACAAAAAAAATTTTGGGCGACTTAATTGCAGATGATTTAAAGAAAATAGTGGAGAAATCCTGTATTAGATTTTTAGATTTTTTCCGTCACCTGTTAAATTTTTTTCCTGCTATTTGCTGTAATCGGAAAATGTAATTATATGAATGTTGAGACATTTTCACTTGTGGGTCCAATTTATCAAAGTTTAAAATCTAATTTAAGAGCAATATTTTCCAAATATGAAATTAAATGCATGAAGATTATGTAAGGAAGTGTATTTTACAGTTTTCCAAAGTTAATATGTGAGTATTACAAAATCACCTGCTTTTTCCTCTATATTCAGTCTAGGGCCTACCCACAAATAGATGATATTAGGTGATACCACTCAATCTCAGAAAGAAAATCATATCATTGACTATATATATATCTGCTTCACCACGCATAGCTTGCACCAAGTTTTTACTACATCCATTGACAATGAGAACATAGTTTTACCCTCGTTAAGGTTAAGATTTGGCGCATGATTACCTAGAAATTTTTAATATGAACTATACTCATTTCTAGTATAGCCGTAAGACAACATTGTTCATGAGTTCTTGGATGTATGATCTATTGGAACTATCTTCAACAATACGATTTGTGACACACTTCATAGTAATTATTACCTTAGAAAAAAGCTAGAAAAGAAAATTTTAAATGTAACAAACTCCTAGTATATGATTCCTTAGATTTGCAGTGCAGGAGACGGCTTACATATATTTCAACGTCTATCAATCCTAAGTGCTGTGATTCCTAGTAAAAGCTCTCAGCTGTCCACTCCTCAAATGTGCTATAAAAAATTCTTAGCTGTCTACTCATCAAATCTAAATCATATAACAGCAAATTTTTCGGAGCGTAAGCAGGCTTTGTCGTGTACACCACCAACCAATTTTTTTCTTCTCGCGCAATGGTAGTTTGGTGAACTGGACCAGAATGAATAGATGCAAGATGCCTAAGCTGGCTTTAGAGAAAATATAGAGAGATTGGATAGCATGTCGATGTAAGCAAAAAATCTTCATCCCATCATAATATACCTTCTTATATGATTACGCTATATCCTGTTTTTTGGAAATATTTCACATTATATGATATATATAAAAGCATTGATTTACCAAAATCGCGATTACGATTATATTTACTTCCATTCTTGTTTAACTTGGACACTGTTTGCAAGTAATCTGAATGTAAAATTTTCAGTTAAGCGTAAGCATGATTACCTTAAAATCTCTAAGAATATACTTCGAACTCATTAACATGCAAGTATTGGATATTACAATATGCGGCACTTGTTTGTTTGATATCGGAGAATGTGCTTGCTGGTAAAAAATATTCCAAATGTTTTGAAGACGTTAAAAAATCATGATCATGGGTTAGTAAATAGTCTGATAGGTTTGAAAGGGACTCTTCATTCATAGGTTATGGTGCAATTTGGGTTAAAGCTTCAAGATAATGTCGTGCCAAAATGGGCTGATGCTTACCTTGACTATAAAGGTCTGAAAGGAATTTTATCAAAAAGAGCGAAAGCATGGGAAGCTGAGGTGCTTGCTAATGCGAAAGCTAACCAGAGGTAAAATGAAATAGGATAGCTTATCTACACCGGTCAAATGGACACTACTGCGAACAACCACGAAGTTCGCGGATGCACTGTTTGATTAATAATGTGAATCAAATTCTTCTATACATTAGTGATGCTGACACATATGCGGAGTCTCAACTGATTGCTGGAACGATTTAATTTTTATTTTCGTGACGATTGTGCTACCTTTCGTGAAAAAGAAACTCGAATTATTTTCCAGTTTTTTTCTGACAAATATTATTGATTTCATATATGTAACAAGTAAATTATATAATTTTGGAGTGCAGCTCATAAGCTTATCTTTCTTTTTATTTCAATACATTGCATTAGTCAATCATTCTAATTCGTTTTTCCTTGAAACGATAGCATATTTTTTACTTGAAAGCATGAATCTCTCCTAAATTCCTATTGCAAATTTTATTTATTTGAATTGGTTCCAATCTTTTTTAGTCAGCATAAATAAATTCCTCTTGGTGATTTGCAATTGGTTTTTCACTATTTCCATTTTCAACAATTTCGATAAAGATTGCAAACATATCAATTGCACGGTTCTGAATTTGGAAAAGGTTTTATTTTTTAGAATATTTCCTGAAAAACTGAGAAACATGATAATGAAATCAAAAGTTCAATTTTATATTTATACATTATTTATGATTGTTACTATACTTGAACAGATATGATTCTCCGAAACGAGGCAATGAGCGATCCAAGTAAGTTATTTTTTTAAATGAGAAAATACTTCGTGTCCTAATGATTTTTCCAAAATTCCAATGCTGTTGTAGACTTCTAATGAAAGTAGCAAAAGCAAGCACTGGCAATGGCAGTCCGATTAAGAAAGAGGAGCCATTTAAAAGGTGCTGAATTCATTCATCATTAAATAATTTTTCAATTTTTTACATCAACTGCAATATGCGTGATTTTTGCTCTAAGTCATGTATATTAAATGAATACAATTATGTAGCTAAACATATTGGAAATATTTGAACTTGTCAGCTTAGTGTTAAGTGAGGTTGATAGAGTGGAGACCTTTTTTACTCGCATACTGGATAACTTGGTAAAAGAGCTAAGTATAATTTTACAAAGCGATTCATGCCAGCCCTACTTAAGACATCTTACTATTGATAGTTCGGACGGAGATCGATTCGATGGTATTTTAAGTTTATCCGATAATGATCCAGAGCTTGGTGAGTTCAAATATTTACTCAAATATAGTAAAAAAATTTGATTCAAAGTTGCAGCATCACAACAAATCCACCCAACTTTGAAATCTTTTAACATTGTTTACTGAATTCCCATTCTATTATGTATACTAAAAATCATGAAGCATGCAGCTTAATTTCTCCAGCTAATGCCTAATTCATATAGTGATGGTTGGTGGCATTGAGACTTGAAACATTCATAGTTAAAGATTTTTTGTATTAAAGTAAATACTGCACGTGTTAATAACATATAATAATTTTTAGGTGATTCGGTTCATAAACGTAGTATTAGACGCACTTTGAGTCGTACAATATCGGTCTTAAGAGGGATGCGAATGAGTCTTTCATCGATTGCCGATGTCAAAGAAATCGATTCTGTGAGTTAAACCATTTTCGTCTTTCTAATTCTCAATGCATTTGTTACGTTGATATATCCTTTTTTGTGTTGAAGCTTCAACGGGCAATGAGCGATATGTATCGCGATATGACTTTGTTGCGAAATTTTGCCATTATTAACTATACTGGTTGCGTAAAAATTGTGAAAAAACATGATAAAAAGATGGATCAAGCCTATAGAAGTAAGACTCTTCATTTCTTTATATTTTCCATTTGCTAACTATTTATTAAATTGAAAATTTTGTGAAGAAATAGAATCTGATGCTGCATATATGGATGCCACTATAAAACCTGTTCGTCCAATTAGCAAAGAGATTTTGATATATGTCCATAAACAAGTGAGTAGTTTTAGAAATTGCATGATTTTACTTATGAAAATATCAATTATAGAACAAAACTCTATTAGCAAATATTACTCCCAGTAAGAATTGTATTCAAATAATGGGTCTATTTATTTTAACAGTCTTTTAAATTTGATACTAGTAACGTAAACTTTGATACAGCAAATTGGCATTTTACAAATTTTCACTTTTGTAACAAATAAATGAAAAAAAATATTTATATTGTGTTTAAGTTCAGTTTCAGATTTTTGATTATAATGGATCAATTCGGAGGTTTCAGCTTATTTTTTTAAATCAAAAGTTTACTTTGACTATAGTACAATATGTCGAGGGTAATAAATAATTGCATATTCAGACAGTACAATCATAAGCGCAAGAAATAGGTTGTTATATTCTAATATTTTAATTGATTATAGCTAGTTGTAAAATTTCTAGTAGTTAAAATATTAGCTTTAGATGGTACAAATTTTGTTTATAACAGAAGGCATTACGATGCAATTCAATTAATATATTCTTATGCTTAGGAGTTTTACACGTGTAAACGCCTCGATGAAGTGACAAGTACGTGCGAGCGTGAGTTTGCTAACATGTTTTGTGGAGGAGACTTATCGCAAGCCAGAGGGTTACTGCTTCCTCAAAAAATGGATGAATCAGTAGAGTGGGGTGTTTTTCAGCTGGGATATCACCTTGGCTTAGCCGCAGTTTTGGTATTTTACTAGTGCATGCATATGTACATTCATCTGAATTATTTCTGTAGCTTTTTTTTACATTAGAGCCAATTGTAATTAAACCAATATTATAGGACTGATCATTTATGCACTGATTATCAGGCATTTTGGATTGTTTGGGATAGCTGCGAAGCTGTGCTTAAAGAACAAGCGGTTGGTACAATTCATTTTTATATATGAAACAGAAATTGTTGTTGTCTCCTTTGAAATTGGAGTCTATTCTTGGTATATCAAAAGTTGCTAATTTTTAGTTTTACATTAATTTTCAAATTTTTCCGGTGATTTTCAGGATGTGAGTATTGTCGGGCAGCCTGCATTCAGAGTGTATAGGTAGGCTAGCATTCACTTTGAATTAGTTCTATACTGCAGAGTTTTTCGTTAAGCAATTTATTACTGTAGAGGATTAGCGGGGCTGTTGCTTCTTCACTGGGCTTGGGCATTTAGTACATTAGTTTGGACACGTACGCGCATCAATTTTATATATCTATTTGAACTTGATCCTCGGCGTCAGGTACTAATGAGCAGAACTGAACAAAGAATTTGTCCTCGAATCAAATATTGAATCTTTTAGTGTGTTTTGGAGTCACATCGTATATTCTAAAGTTGAAAATAGAATCTAATCAAATGAAACCAAGATCGAATCGAATTTCGTTCATTTATGCCATTCTTGGCAATGTTTTCATACCAACATATATTCAAAAAGTTTTCAAAAATATTATTTGTTGGTTTGTTGCAGAGTTCTCCAATTGTAATATTCAATGATGCTGCTGTTGAAACTGTCATTTTGCTAGCTAACTTACTGGCCTATTACAAGGTATACGCATATCAATAAAACCACTTTAGATCAATTTGAGTCGCAGTAAACTGCTCATGAACTAAATTTTTTATTTCAGACTGAAATTGGGGCTGTTCGAGCTTTTTTCCCAGCTGGATATTTTCCATTGGCTCTCTGCTTATATACAATAAAGAAGCTTTTTTTCCCATGGGAGATTAAAAAAGAGGTATAAAGCAGAATTTGTGGGATTTGATATTCAAGCAAAAAAACTTGACTCTCTAAATGTTTTGTGGGTGTTTTGTCATGAAGGTATGGATCGTACTTGGTAGGGTATGTTGCGCTCCTTTTGCGAAGGTATGGCAAACTTGTTCTGAAACTGCATGTTCAATAATGGCTAGTATATTCAAGTTCATACTGTGTTTACCTGCTTCGGTTTTGCTGTAATATTTAATTTACACTATATAATAAAAATTCAGAGAGATTGGCAATATTCGTTAATGTATCTGTAGGTAGAATTCTTTGCAACGTACTGCGCTGATGTGCTGACTAGCAGCGTGAAAACCATCCTTGATATCACATGGGCATTTGGATATTTCTTTAGTGGCAATTTCCTTCTGAAGCGAGAAGAATGGATTGACTCGAAACCAACTAGCAGTACTTGGGAAACGGTAAAGTCTTTAATATTGGGGATTTTTCCACCAAAATTGTTGACGTCTCATTCGCGTAAAGTTTAGACGATACAGAGTAAATTAATGTATTACTGTCGGATTTTAATCGTAAATTTTTGTATATCCACTGTTTTGGCTCCTGTGCAGTATTCGAATTATTTTTATAAACTGCTTTTTTATTTATTTTTTTCATTTGTGTTTAAAATAGCTTGTTTTGTACTGTCAAATTGAAAATTGTTTTCTTGTATTGCGGAATTCGTTAATGATGTTTTAATTTATAAGGAAGCCATTTAAGTGGCTACTGCAATTTCAAATATTTGTTTTCTGTTAGGATTTTTTGTACAGCAATGTGCTTGTTCCTGCACTTTGCATACTTCCGCTATGGCTACGATTTCAACAGTGCTTAAGGAGATACCACGATACCCACAAAAGATTCCCAAATCTCGCAAATGCTCTGAAGTAAGGGCTGCAAATGTATTTGCTTGTGAAGAAAAAGTTGATGTTGAAGTTTTTTTTGTTTCAGATATGCAATGGCGCAGACAGTTTCAATTTTTGCTGTTTTCCGACCTCAAGGTGCACATATAATAATATAGCAAAATTTATTGAAATTTACTGCTTTCGAATTTGCCTCATTTGCATGAGAGCATAACTTTTAAATCTACTTCATTAAAATTCGTGCGATAGCCTGAGTTTTATTTTTTATGAGTCATTCTATTTACATCTATTCTAAATTTTTGCAAAAATTAGTAATTGTTGGAAGGTTTAAAATCTTCCATTGTTAAATAGCCTGTAAGCTGTTTTGCGAATTATGCATTAATTAAGTATAAATATATGTTGAATTATTTGATATACATATATATATTTTGGATTTCAATATATTTTTAGAGTCTAATTTGGATGTATACAATGGAATATGGCTGTTTCTTTACGTAATTAGTTCGCTTTACTCATTTTGGTGGGACGTTTATCAAGATTGGGGACTTGGTCATTTTAATTATAAATTTCTCAACGATAGAAAAATGCATACAAGGTGAGTGGTTCAATTCGAACAAATCACAGGTTTAATTATCATCCATAAATATCTGCCTGTTTCTTTTATTAATTTTTTCAAATCCCTCATTGATGATAGCTACTTTATGAAAATTAATTCTTCAAGAGCATTTTTTTCAATTATTTACTGACGATGATCGAAAAAAGTATAATTTGTATGCATGGATGTATTCAGATTTTGCTGGTTTTCTTATAAGTACTATTAATTCATCTTTTTGTTTATAAGGCTTTGGGTTTATTATTCAATCATTGGTCTTGATTTCTTGCTTCGATTCATATGGCTTTACTCGTTTATTCCCCCAGGTAATTTGACATTTTTGAATACGTGAAACTTATATTAATTAATTTTTAGCATCTTTCATAATAGGATAAAATTTTATTTTAAATTTACATTCAATTTTCTGCAGGAATTTCAACATTTTTCATCATGCCTAATTATTTCACCACGGTGGTGATGATACTAGAGATATTTCGTCGAACGCTGTGGGGGGTGAGAGTTAGAAATATATATGTATAGCAATATTTGTTTTTTTTATAATTTTGTTGCGTTTGACCAGTTTCTTCGATTGGAAAACGAGCATCTTAGAAATACAGAGGGTTATAGGTCAATTGATGTGGTGCCGTTACACTTTACAAATAACAAAGGAAACGAAAGGCGAAGTGTGGAGGTATTTCATTACAATAATCATCATTTTTATTTGTTTTTGAAGAATTTATAGCATGTAATGCACAATAAGCTCTTTTTGATGCACAGTTCACTTCGAATATAACAAATTCACTAACTTCAAGTTGCAAATTTTTGCTTACAATAAATGAAAAGGCATACTATACTGAAGTTCATATTCATATCTTCGGATGAAACAAATAAATTCGTTGGTTGTTTTTGAATGTATGCAGCATCCTCCGTTATACTGATGTTATTTGTTATGAGGAAGAAATTAATGACATTCATGTTCGATGTTGTGTGTCTAGGCTGGTCCTTGGATAGTAGGAGAGGTAATGCTGGTAGGTTTAGGTGCAGTTGGTGTAACTATTGCCGCAGTAGTTTTGGCGAGAGATTCCGGGAAAGTTTAAAAATCAACAAATAATCTAATTGCTCAAGAGCATTCATTATCCTTCCAACATATGACATTGAGCCCCAAGTCCTAGTTTGCAAACAGCATTAGATTTGAATTTGAGAATTATAATCATACTTTATTAGAAGTTCTAAACATTAAATGTACTCCAAGGACTTGCTCATGCTTGTCTATTGTTTAATATTTGGTTAATTTTTTACTTGTTTGTTGCGTGTCGGCGGTGACAATAACTTTTTTGTTATTACATGAAAGTATTTTATAATAAATTCTCATTCTGCTTATGAGCATGAAGGCTTTTAATTGAGGGCCTCCTCTAGAATATTTCTTCACTTATTTCTTGTTCGTGTCTCCAGTAGCTCTTGATGAAATTCATTTAACAAGCCATTTTGTAAAACTTCCTGAATAACTGGATTGTCTTTAGGTTTCAAATCTGTTAAATAACTTCATCCAATAGTATGATACAAATATTATGAAGATTGACACAGTGCAAGTAAAAATCAAAAGTTTTCGTTGCAGCAGCATTCATTGTGCGTTAGATGCTTTTGCAATGAAGCCATCAATAGTACTCCAAGTTGCAATGGCATTGCAATAATTCTCAATTCTCTTTTCATAATCGTGCTGTCGCTACAGCTGGAAAGCATTGTAATGTAGGAAACATATGACAGCTCAGTTAACACTGCATCGTTTATATTCCATGCTTTGCATTGGTGTGGAACTCAGCAATGACTTCATCCCTCTCAAAATGGTCGGAGTTCCTCTTGATTTTTAGTGAAATTTTGTCCTACACAAGTATTAATATCACTAATTTCTCTGTAGCACGAATAAATTATTGAACAAAATACCAAGGACGGTGGAGAACACCTATTGAAAAATTCCTTGAATATTCTAAAGAAGAAAATGATTTAGTCAGTCCTAGTCTAATTTTCTTGGTATACTTAAATTTAAATTGTTCTACATAATATCTTTTCATATTATGTATATTCGTTCTACATATTAAATGCTAACTTTAAATAAATGTGATTTATGCTTAATAAATTGTGAGCAGTTGTCAAAATGATGCATTAGACCCAACCAAAACAAGAATAATTTCACATATCAAATGATATACTTGAGTCGTCGATTTCGTGAGAGACGAAAATTTTTAAATTTAACTTTCGAATATAGTATACTACCATTGAAAACTCATGAACAAACAGAAGACAAAGAATATATAATATCGATTAAAACAAGGAATGGTTCTAAAAGTGCTTCATCTTTCCGACATCTCAAAATCTCAGTGAGGAGTCAATACGCATTCTGATTGGCTTAGTAATCCATCTGAAAAGTTTACGAAAGTAAATTTTTACTCGAATCCCCTCCTCCATTGCGATGCCATTGAATTAAGAGTTTGAATTATGATCTAAAACTGAACATCGAACATAGATTTGTGCCTACAGTGGACAAAAATGACTCCTCATCATGGCACAGCATAACTTGTCTCCTATCCAGGAATGCAATAAAGCTTTGTTTGGCCACCGCCTCTTTCACCATTCGTCTGGTAAAGCCGATGCCAACCTCAACGCAGTCCACATTGCGCTCAGTGAGCCAATGTCCTTTCTGGCCTAAAAGGCTCACCAAATAATTCTCCAAAAATAACCTATAATGTCATAAGGAAAACCATTAGTAAAATATAGCTAGAATAATTGCATGATATAAAGTAAAATCTCTCAAAAAATTTCAAGCAATTTTCATCACTCGAAAAAGATCCAATTGAATTATGCTTGCTGATAGTTTTAATATGCTATGAATACGAAACGTAGAAATAAGTAATGAAACGAAACATAGCGTCTTGATGGTCTTAAACCTAGTACTTATTAGTAAGTATTCTGATTGAATAAATAAACCATCATAATCATAATATAGGGGAGCAGGTCAAATATAAGCCTTATTGTTCTATTCAAATATATTGACCAAACCAGCAGTTATGTTTTATAAATTTGTACTCTTCATTGAACAAAGGAAAAACTTTAGAAGCAAGTGCAATGAATACTGTCACCTGCGCATTTCAATGAATTCACGATCAAGTTGATCGCCAATGAATCGTTTACCAGGCAAATGAGGAAGCAAATTTGCATTAAACGCATCGACCAAAACATCGTGCAACCACAGAAAATCACTGAACCGACGATCAACTGTCCAACGATGCCTTGAAGTTTTTACCCGTATACGATATAGAACATACGGCTTAGCCGATCGGCCAACTTGAGTGACATAAGCTCGGTCAATACCAATACTGAGCTTCTCCAAATCTAACAACAATAAAGGAATTGTATAACATAGCAATAGTATTATACGAAAACTGAAAAATAGATATATGTTACTAATAGCATAAATGAATAAAAAATTTTTCTTTGTAAAAATTCCTATGGATTATATTATTCAATAATCCAATATACATATAGTAGCCTCCCCACAACAAACAAATATACGTTATGGGTGAAAGATGATAGAATCATATGACATGCATTTGCAATGCTTCCAAATTTTACCTTCTTGGTCCAAAAAGCCATCTGAGAACATTGATTCTGGGTACACAGATCTTGGAGATTCTGTGACACTTCGTGCATAAGCGCTCTGCGAATAGCCATACTCTTGATCATCAAACGGTAGATTCAGATTTGGTGGCCGAGAAAATTGATCATGGTGGGTATCGTATCGTGTCTGAAAGTACAAGACATTCTGACATTTATGAGATGTCAACATAACCAAAAATTTAATTAAAAAAGAAATTGAATAAAAATGTTTGAGCGCCTTTCGAAATCAAAAATAAGTGCGAATCATACTAAATGTACCCCTAAAAAATCTAACGATTAAGTACACCAAAGCATCATGGGCTATTATTCCAGCAAAGTTCTAGATTATATTAGAAATGAAGTGCATCAGGCAGGGTATTTTTGACAATACAAATAATGTATTGAAATGGATGAATTTTGAAATAAGAACATGAATTTAGGATAATTAAATAGGCACCTGAGCAGCATAACTCCTGCTACGGGGTTTTGTATCATGATCTCTAGAATTGTAGCGAGTATAATCATAGCGGCTTGTGGCTGTTGAAGGGTGATTTCTAGATGGAGGATACCTAGTCGAATCTATTCGTTCATCATATTCATACTGCTCAGTTTCTTCTCTCGAGCCATATCGGCTACTTTCCCGATTCAACCCATCAATTATTGGCGATTCCTGCAGCAACTGCTTAGCCAATAGATCTTTTCCAGCCTGAATACGAGCAGCCTCTTCTTCTTCAGCCTTCACACGGGCAGCTTCTTCTTGTTCGGCCTTCAAACGAGCAGCCTCTGCAGCAGCCGCTGCGGCAGCAGCAGCTGCTGCGGCTGCTGCAGCGATTGCAGCTTCCTTTTCCTCAGCCAACTTAAATTTTATCAATTACAAAATGAATACAAATTATGGAGGAACAGAGAAACAATACGAAAAAAAATACTTAATGCAATAGATAGTTACTGCAGCTAAATTTTCTATATGACTCTCATTTCTACATAACCACCTTAAGCCAATTTTATTCAAAGTATATATTATGAATTTGAATAGTACCCTCTTTGCTGCTGCTTCTTGTTCAGCCTTCTGAGCGGCTATCATTTGGCGTAATTCATCAGCTTCAGCTCGTTGTTTAGCCAGCTCTGCAGCAGCTTCAGCCCTTAATTTCTCTCTCTCAGCCTCCAGTTCGGCTTTCATAGCCGCAGCTGCTGCATCAGCTTCAGCTCTCCTTCTTGCATCTTCAGCTTCTTTGGCCACCTTTGCAGCCTCAATAGCAGCTTTCTTTTCTGCTTCAGCTTTTGCCTCAGCTTCAAGTCTTGCTTTTTCTTTATCAGCAGCAGCTTTAGCAGCTTCGGCCTCTTGTAACGCTTTCTTGATTGCGGCTTCTTGCGCACGAATCATTTCTGCCTCTTTTTCCTAAAAGTTTAACGCCATTAAGATTATAAATACATATTGATGCACATATCAAAAGGATAAATATTTTATTAAAAAAGAAAAAAAATCCATAATATATTAAAAGTGAATAATAATATGTACAGGGAAAACCAATATAGCAATGATACGAGAAGCTTCAAGCTTTTACAAAAGATGTGATTTCCCTACTAAATTTAACCAGTTGCAAATACATGGCAATTATGACTCAGAGCAGCAAGAAAAAGGATACTAAAAGGCCTGGACAAAAAAAAGGCTGGCACAACAGTTGTGATTGAATTTTGGCACCAAATAAGCATTCACGAAAAATTCTATGCACATTATTTATGTCACTGAAGAATAAAACTCAAAGAAGATATTTTTGCTGCAAAATTAGCTGGGAGTATAGCAGAGCCAACATAAATAAAGTAATGCACCTTCATACGGCGTTCAAACGCTTCCACCTGCGCTTGCAAGGCAGACACTTTAGCTGCCTCTTTTTTTAATTCAACTAACTTCCGACGGGCCATCTTCCTCCGGTATTGACATTGCACAATTATTGCTCGAGATCGCTTCTTCAAGTATGCACGTCGTAGCATGAAACAGCGAACGAATGTCTCAATCTTTATTATAGCCACACGCTGTCTCAAATAGATAGAGCGCTTTGTTTTTGCTCTGACAAAAGTTTGTAAATTTAGGGTTGCATTTAATAATCGAGCAGCAAGATAACGTCTCCTTGCTTGCTTTCTACGCACATGAGCTTGAAAGATTATGATTTTAACTTTAGCAAACTTGAATTTTCTATATCTTGCATGCCCACGATATATTGCTTGAATTTTCGTGGCACTTTGTGCCAAACAAAGTGTCCTAGCCTTTTCAGCACGGTTAAATGCTGCTTGACGAAAAAATATCTTTGTTTTTCCCATCTGCACTCCGCTTTTACTGCAAAGATCTCTAAAACTTTGCGCTTTCTTCATTACCGCTGCACGTTCTTTTTCAGTTTCCTTCGCTTTATAGCGATCGTACTTTTTAGTAATTGCGGAATCAAGCAAAGGTACACATTCGACCATTAGCGAACGACAGACTTCGTACTCTTGTTCCGATTTGATAGTGCTCATGCGCTTGGCTCTCACCCATGCCCGCTGAATCATTCCCAAAAACAAAATACGATATCGTGCAATGAATTCAGAATGTTGCATTCGCACAGGAAAACCAGCACGCGCAACATGAACAGCAGCTAGCACACCACCGTTAGCTAGCTGATTCGTTATTCGACCTACATCGAAACAGCTTCTCACATTCCGATCATTGGGCTTCAAGCAACGTACGTAGTGAGGGTGAGTATCTTCAATCACATCGAGTAGACTATTTAGCTGTGATTGAAACTGAGCACCGACTGTGGGGTTGGTAATACCCTTACCTCTTCTTGGAGTTGGGGTCTGATTTGGTGCACTTTTCTTTGCAGGGGCTGGCAGTTCGGCTCGGACCTGGGAACCAAGTTCAGTAATAAAGCTACTTGCACTAGAATTTAGAAGTGCAATGCCCTCTGGATGTAAAGCATCACGATTTTTTTCAAGGAAACCTTCAGTTTCATACGTTATATCACCGGCATAATGCTGCACTGTGAACTTGTAATCTACACGTAGATGTTGACCACTCTTAAATCGTGGGTGATTTTCAAGGTGCCGATACAAAGCTTTTGCCATTGTTTGATCAGTTGCTTTAGGAACAATGCACTGTTCATCTAACAGACAAAGGACTCCAGCCGGTCTGTTTTCAATTAATTCAATGGAATCCTTGTTATCAGGAAACTCAATAAAGTCCCACTTAATGCCTTCCTTTTTATACTCCTCTTGTTCCATCTCAAACACAAAATGGTTAAACTGCTGCTGAAGCTTTTCATTGGCATAATTAATAAGGAACTGTTCATAATAATTGTGATCAAAACTTTCGAAACCGAATATATCCAAAAGCCCAATAAACATGTTCTGCCCCCCAAAGCCGTATATTTCATTTTTTGGTGGAGTTTCTGGTCCCCAACTGAAACTTTTCTCACCAAATGTATCTAAATTTCTTGATGAACGACCTGTTTGTTGTCTATCAATAGTCTCATTGATCTTAGCCACAAGCCAATCAAAAACGCTGCTAAATATAGATTTGCATAGAGCATCTCGGGAATGCTTGCACTTGCTCGCATCTAAATAAACAGTAAATGTTTCCCGGCCAGCTTTGATTGTGCGTGAACTCATTGCAGATATTAATGTTTTTTCTTCAACTTCCCATAATTCTGCTGTTGCTTCAGCAAATGACTTTGTCTTTGCAATCAGCTCTCCTGCAGGTTCATCATTTTTTGTAGTAAACTTGTTTTGGAAGTCTAAATTTCCACAGTTCAAAACGCCAGCTGTGCATCGAAATACCGACTCGGATTCATCTTTTGACATACCCATGACTTCCATAGCTTTCTCAAGTTCGCTCCATAAATCGCCATCACGAACTCCATCTCTACGTGTATAGCAACCACTTTGATTAATATAGTAGTACTTACGAGGATCAGAAATTAATTTCCAACGATCTCGGCACTCTTTTGGGGCTCCAGATATCATCTGATAGAAAACATGGAAATTTCTTTCTTGCTCGCTGGTATGAACAAGACGAATTTTTTCAAGTAGAAATGTTCGGATTGCGGCCCCTGTGAGATAACCATCTTTATCGAAGTCAATTTCAATAAATTTTCCAAAACGCGAGGAATTGTCATTTCGCACTGTGCGGGCATTTCCAAATGCTTCCAGAATAGGATTCGATTGAAGAACTTGTTGTTCAATACTAACAACTGAAGAATCTCCCTCAAGAATAGCTTTCGAATCATGACCACCGAGAATAGCTAGATAGCGCATAATAATTTTTGTTGTTTCAGTCTTACCAGCACCTAAATGAAATATCATAAAGAGAATGCTTAGTCTTAATAAATTATGCACCTTACAAAAACATGAACACCATCTTTCCATCATTTAAATCCGAGCCATAATAAGGCAAAAATAAGGAAACTTAGCATGCTCATTACCTGATTCCCCGCTAACAAGAATGGACTGATTTCGCTTAGCATCCTCACTATTTGGATTTGTCATTAGTCGATAGGCGTTATCAGCAACTGCGTAAACATGCGGAGGAAGTGTACTCCGATAATCTGGATCGCGAATTTTAATCTGGCCATCTTTACGGTATTGTTCAAGAATCTCATTAGTATATAACGGAATCCTACAGAAAGGATTGATCGCAAGTAAAATGGGTCCCGTATACGTATAAATAACGTTTTTATTATAACGTTCCTCGAGCGTAAAGAGAATCGCAGGTTCATGCAAATGCGTTAGAACAACTAGATCATCAATTTCTGCACCCTCTGGAGTACTGGACTGCCCTTCAACGTTTCTAAGTTTGATTGATTGTGCTCCTTCTCCTTCGTCAGCTTGTGCAGCAGTGAGAGTGTAGGTAGCCTCATCACTATCAGAATCAAATCGTACCTATTTTACACCGAAGCGTGATCGATATAAATGTCAAAAAAATAGAATAGTACAGGCACTCTATTTTGTTCTTACTTTGATTATTCTTTTCTCGCCATCCTCGATTCTGCTTATAACGGTGCCCTGACGCCATTGTTCACGCGAATCCCGCGCCCATACAAGCGCGTGGTATTCCATGGTAACTACTTGATTTCAATGAGCTTTAGGCTGAAAAGGATAAAACCTAATGTCATAAAAAAGTTCGCTTGATTCCCTATTCAGACATGAGCAACGCCGTTTTGATCGAAAACGTCGTATCGTCAGATTTACGAATTATTTTATTTATTTTTACAATTTCTGCATTTCTATGAAAAAAATATTTATTTCGCCGAGTATGTTGAAATTTGAGCAGCCACCAAAAATTCTATACTTGACGTTTCTTTCACACTCAATTTGATCATATCCATATCTTTACATGCTGGATGATTCAATTTAATAAAGCAACCTGTACAACAATCTGGTCGGATGGATCACGAGATTAGTTCAGAGAGCTTTAGAGTCGAGGAAATGTAAACTTTGGGTAGGCGGCTATTAGTGGTTTGGGAGAACATATTTTGACAGTCAACTATATTGCAACTGATATTGCACTTTTCGCTTTAATTTAATACAGTGTTAGAAACGTGAAACACAACAAAGCACAAACTATGACAGAAATGTGTATATTTATCACATACTATTTGTATTAATGGGAGTAAGCTATCTTTATCAATATCACAAAGTATGTAAACCTAGTGGCATCTGTGCACTCAATTTACTTGAAAAATCATAAATACTTCAATGAAAACTCACCACAGCTACAAAAATAGAATTATACCCTAAGGGAGTTAATTCCTAACAGATGCTCCCTTAGCTGCAGATTCTAATTCAGATGCACAACAGGTTTTAAAGTCATGGATGAAATGATTACAGTTCAAAACATTTTCATTAGGCTCCCAACTTTTGTCTTGGGCCAAATATTCTTTGCATGGCACTAAAAATTTCCACTCACCCCTTTTGTGCTTACCAACTAAAATATTTTCAACACTATAATGATCATTAGTGCAATCCAAAATACCAGATTGGAGATATCTATAGAATAATATTTGTTGACCAATCAATAGATCAGTCAAATCCATAGAATGCCTTGAGAGGACTTATAAAGATCAAAATAAAGCTTGGGCAAATGGATAAACAAATAAATGTCAGGATACTTGCCGGTCCTGCTATCTCTTTAAATTGCTATGGCATAACTGTTCTACTATGTTCATCTATGTTCGTCTATGTTCACCTATATTTCGCCCACACTTTCTTTCACCTTTCGCCTCTTTTACCCATTTGCGCCTTTTACCCTAATTGCGCCTTTAATGCCAAATCCTTTATGTCTACACCTTTGTCACAATCCTCTATGGAAAAACCTTTGTGCACTTACTCTACAATTTGCCACGTGTCATATTTCTTATGGTTCTGTGGAAACTTCTTCAATCATTTTCCACCTACGCATGTTCTGTGTCATAATACCTCTTCTAAGTTTAATAAAACTTTTATATTTTTAATTAAATCTTTTCTTTGCTTTTTGCTGTTTGCCTGCCCTCTGCCGTACATCAGACTTTACCCACTTAAGGTACCTATTAATATATTATATTACTCTATCGTCTCCTTCATCCTTCCAACAATAAAACAGTAGAACAAACAAGAGGGCAAGCAAAGAAACTAGTTAACTAGCAAACAAAGAAGTAAGAAAACTAGCAGACAAGCAGATGAGGGGTCCAATAAGTCAGGATCTTTGTAAAACAATACCAAGGAGTGAGGGAATAGGCAACAAGTAAAGTGGCATGGAACGGGATAGAAATCAGGAGCAGATGGACTAGGCACAGCATGATAAAGACAAAAAAAATGAAGAGAACATGCCAAATGTACAGAGATGTTGCAAAGAACAAGAACTGCAGTAAAGGAAGATTACAAAGGAGCAGAAATGGTGACAAAGGGAAGCCACAAAGAAAAGTGACAGAAATGCTACTGAGACAAAAGAGTGACAAAGGAAAGCCACTCAGATAGGAAAGTGGTAAAGGGAAGTTACTGAGACATAATCTAACAGTTTGAAATTAATATCCAAGGAAAGCTAAAACAGGAAAGTGCTAAGTTAATAGTAAAAGTACTTCTATCATATAGTCCATATCACAATTCAGCAGTTCAGAGAAAAAAGGAAATTTTTATGAACAAATTCATATTAAAATCAGCATATATATAAGTGCAAGCAATTTAAAAATCAAACTTGTAATAAGTCTAACTATTATTGAAGTTAGAGTACCATAGTGAATATATCTAAATATGGTTTAGAAAAAGAGAAAATTAGGCTAAAAACTGGATAGAGGCCAGCTATGTTTAAATATTGACAATACTATCAACTTGTGACATGGCATCATTGCTTGTCCAGGATAGGAAAAGAAAAAAGCATCGATTTACATTCAAGCCAGTGATCATCAAAAAAATTTTTGAAGTTAATGATTTTGTTGCTAAATACCAACAGTTAGTCATTCAAAAGCAATGGCCAATAGTTTATAATCCACAAAAAATGAATAGGTTAGTACCAAAGAAATCTTCAATAATAATGGATGCAGAGTTTAAAGATCTAAACTCATGGCAAGAACACTTGAAGGATATTAAGGATGATCAATGAATATTGTATGGTCAACTGCTAATGAGACAAAACTTTTTATTAAATTATCATCCATCATTGTCAACGTCTCAAATATAAGATATTCACAAAAGCAGGGCTGAGTTTTCATAAGAAATCATGCAAAAATGAAAAATAATTGCATCAAAAATTTAGGTATGTGGATTTGCAAGATTTGCATAAATGTTTGTAATTTGACGCATACTTTGGATTTTATGTTAGACTAATTAGTATAAAAAAACAAAAATTTATTTAATTGACCAGAATTAAGAGAACGTAAGGATTTACAAGAGGGTATACTATTATATTTTCAACATTGACTATATGAATAAGATGACGATTATGAAAAGTCTTATTGAAATAAAATATTAGTAAAAAGACTGCCAAAACAACATAGTGAGCAAGCCGAATACTAGTTCATGAACGTCAACAGTACGACTGAAGAAAGACAGCTGCACCACCAGGTCGAACGAGTGCAATGATTTTAACTAAGAGCAGGGAAATTCTCATTGTAGGTTGTTGTCGTGTGGACACGTGGCGCACTTCTTGGTGCATTCTGCTGCTGTATCGAACCTTGGTGATGCCGTGCATACAAATTTGGGGCATATGATTGCTGACAAATTAAGAAAGGAAAAACCTAAATTCATATTTTATTGTTGTACCATTAGAAAAATGCATATATACCTGATGCTGCATGTTGCGCATTCCATATCCCATTTGCTGCTGTTGGGCCAGCTGTGCTGCTTGTTGTTGAGCCTACAAAATTTATAGAATCTCAAATAAGGTTTAAACAGTAAAAGAATACTATAAAACAAAATTGCATGCATAAAATGCAAACCTCATGGAAATAATTGAATGTAAAGCATTCGACTATTCTGATATAAATGAAAATTATCGTGTCTTCCACACTGAAAAGTATTCAGCTTAATATTATCATAGCATTGTAGAATACGATACAGAGGCAAAATTTATTCGCAAATAAAATAGATTTGCACTTACAAGTTGAATAGCATAGTAATTTGTCTCCTGCCTAGGATTGTGCTGCTGCTGCGGCGGCGGTAAGGTGTACGGCTGCTGCATCGAAACTCCATACTGCATAAACAGAATTGGAATAAAAAATACAATCCATAACGAAAGTCCTCAGATACAATGAAAAAATGATGGTACGATGTCACATATTAAATAACGTGAAGATTTAGCATTTAGTTCTTTGCTTTTTTTACCCCTCCTATCCTGCATGTAATGACTGCTAAACTTGATTTATCAAATAATAAAAGAAATTTTTTTGAGATATTACTTCAAATAAACAAATTCAGGAACGGCAATTCATGGCTTTTTGGGATTAAAAAGATTAGCTTCAAACAAATATATGAATGTGGTTATAACTATTCAAAACATAAAATAAGCACCGCATTATGATACCTGCTGAGTCTGCAAGTATAGATTATGGTGGTGGTTAACAGGCTGATGGACAGGCACTTTGTTATTATAGTACATGCTATGGTGCATTTGTGCAGACCCGGCACCTCCTTGGCCAATCATATATTGATTATCTGGTACTGCAATTATTTAAAAAAAATAAGGAATTGATATCAACAAATTTGTTTAATATATAAAAAGAGACTTACTGAACTGAGGGGCAGCAGCATTCATTGGAACACTTCCAGGAGCAGCATAAGGATTTGGATAATATCCAACATTAGGTCGAATAACCTGTATAAAGTAAAAATTTAGATGAATTAAACTGCAACTTTAGACAGTTCTTAAAACATCGATAAATTGATTAGATTAAAAATTAGATGGGATGCACATTATTTAAGAACTTAGATATGCGTAAGAATCATCATAAGCGTCCAGTTACCATGCTTTATTTAATTTTGAGGTGCATGCTGATTCTGTAATTCATTTATATATGGGTAGCTGCAATACACCCACTATAAAACAATTAGCTTAATGTTTGCACAGCTACCAGTGCATATTCTTTTTAGAATATACGAAATGCTTTCTTTAACAACAGTACATCAAGGTAATGGAGACCAAAATCACTATAACATTTGAAATTATGACAGCACATAGATCTTAATTTATAGTTACATGGTTTTTGGCAGAAGAGGGATCGATTTATGCCTATATTTAAACATGAAATCACCCGTTTTCGATACTTTCAATTGGATCAAGTTTCTTCCTAAACAAGTTGTTATTTTTATTGAGATAGCTAGTGTTTATAAACGTATTTTTAAATACTTATCGTTATTACCGCACCTGAAAGTTTCTCTGAAAATCAGGATCACTTGCATTTTCACCACGTCTTCTAGCCTTCACCTGCATATAGAAATTTAAGTTCAAATATTACATTACTAGAAAATAAATTATCGATGTCAGCTCAAGTCCGAATGAATACCACTTTCATAGCATAATTTATATATTAATTTTTCAATTACCTTGCCATCTTTGAGCCATTCGCCCGCATTTACAACTTGTGTTTTCTTGGAGTTTCCTAAATTTTCTATATTATTGGCCTTTGAAAGGATAACTTTGTCTTCATCGCTCATTACTGAATTATGGTCCAAAGTGGATATGCTAGAAGGAGCTGCGGAATAAATAAACAAATTTGTTTCCGTGTTTAAATTATTATCAGTACAGCAATTTGTAAAATAGTTTTTTGGTAATTCATCAATATATAAAATAAAAAATGAATATAGTAAACAGGCAACGTACATGTCATAGTGTCCTTCTGAGTTTTTCCTTCACTTGAAACTAGCTCTTTCTTATTTGTCACAGAATCCTTTTTCGTTTTCAAGGAACTTATGCTCCTCTCTTCTAATGCGATCTGCTACAATTTACCATAGAATTATTCAATAAAAAACAAAAATAAATCTTGCAATAGTTTAAAAACATAAGTAGAAACTATAAACTATAAATCCTACACATCAAAGCACTTTTAAATTTATATTTTTCTAGAAAAATAAGAAATATTCTTTTTGAGAAAAATACCATCTATCACCAGCATTGGATAATGAAATAACAGTATTACCAATTTATATATAAGTGTTTGGATTAGTTAACATGTACAATATCTCACCCTTGCCGATCTTTCATCTATTGTGCTGACGGATGAACTAGAGTTGCAACGGTTTTTATTGTTGATTTTTACTGTACCATCATCACTGCATCCACTTTCACTGCCTGAACTTATTCCAAATATTCTAGCTCGAGCTGCGGCGTATGCCTAGCGAATAGCAATGTGCTAATCAGTAACATAAATTTATCACCATAGAAGCATAAATTCTGATGATAAACAATTTGTGGTAGATCGTACTAAATTTTTTTGAAACTATTGACTTCTAAAAATCTGTCTAAAGCAGCAAAAAAAGTTGGAAGTAAACTAAAATTGGAAAAGACAAGACTCATATTCACAGCACTGGTTTAACAAAAGTTACGAAACCCTGGCAAAAATGTCATCATCTACAATGGTTGCGAGTGGTGTTTAGTGACATTTTATAATGAGTACATGTTGAGCTTTCAACAAAAACGTTGGATTCTTGATTACCTCAAGATGAAATATAGCATCGTACCTTTTCTTTTTCTGCAACACTACGCAATTGTGTTTTCTCAACAGATTCTCCCGGAGAAATGGACTGCTTTGCTCTTGGCGGTTCTCTTTTCATTAATAAAATCTTTTGCCCTTTTGGGGGATTAGGACTTTTTGAAGGGCTCGATTTTGATGAGGTGGCATCGGAAAAAGTATCAGCCATGTCTATTAATTCGCGAGAGCAAACAAAAGTTGAGTGATGAAGTTATCATAAATAAAAAGGAGACAAATTGGTTACCAATCAAAAGAACCTTCGGAATTGAACAGTGAGCAGTCTTAGTGAGCACCATCGGACAGCAGTCTCTGCAATTTTAAAAACAACTTTATAATTGTCTCTTTGAACATTGACATTAATAGGATATATATGACAATTACCTGTTTAACGAGTCCTGCAGATGTTGACCAGATACTCCACCAGAACTAAGTACAATGTCGATGGACTGATGTTCTAATCCAAATCGAATCGCAAGTCTATGCACCAATAAACGATGAAACCCGCTCATGGGAGGAAATTCTAGTCGATAATCTTTGGGTGATTTCATGAAACGCACTATTCTATCCTCAAATTTGAGCATATTTAGCTTAATGGATAAAGCAAATGAAAAGATCGATAAAATATCATCCCATGCGACAAATTTAGATGTACGCAATAGCAACAGTAAAGTTTTCGTCTCTATGGACGCATAAATTTGAAAAATACGAATAAAAACTTACCCTCTCGCGAGGTTGATCAAGGGCTGACTCAAGTGCATGATCTAAAGCGATATCATCTAAAGAGAAGAGAAGGATCTGATTTATGTTAGTCCTATGAAAGAGTGAAATCAAGTATCTGCAGGAAATTGCATACATCGTTACAGACCTGGAGGGGTAGATTGCGACGCAGCATTGTTCGAAGCATGGGAAAACGATCTACCGATTTCAGGAGTTTGAGGACGAAGATTTTTAAGATCATCTGCCTCTAAGCTGAGCTGGGCACAAGCCGTCTCCCATCCTTCATCTGTCATTTGCCCGCCAACGAAGATGATTCAATTTTCATATACCGTACTGGAATGTCAAAGATACTCGTTCAATTCGAGTAACCCAGTTTCAAAGATAAAATGTTTTTCGTGGAGTCTCGTGAAAAATAATTAAGAACTAACTTTGCATGAATCTTATGGTTGACAAAAACAGTCTAGAATCTATTTCTTCAAAATCTCTGGCAGAGCTTTCTTTTGAGAGCTTCAGATTGTTTCAAAAAAGTGAGCGATTTTTTATATTATCCTTGGCTCAACCTGAGTTCATGATTTCGAATCAATTATCGTCAAGTCGCCGTGGGAGAGATTGAAAGAGATAGAGATCTAGAATGTTCGCGTTGCTGGAATTTATTGGATGCGTTGCAACTCCGTATTCACAAAGAAGATGTCTTTTCCGTCACTGAAAGTATTGACGTGAGCAATAATTTTCATAGCTATTGTAAAGGTAAAATGTAACTTATCACTCTCTAACGACAGGATATAGAGACAGAGTACTTGCCTCTTTTGGCAACGGAATATATGTTAGGAAGCTTACAACTTAAAATGCCTTTTAAGGGTCGGCTAATTCGCGTTGATACGCTCAATCGTGCAGAGTCACTTCTGACACATTACATTTCAACTTTAGAAAAACTTCGTATCCTTCGAAAAGCAGACTATGAAGTATGGAAAAGGTTAGAATCAAGCGAAGAAGAGATTACTCATGCTCTTTCCCGAGAGCAGAAAATAGAAAACTTTCGTCATCAACAAGCTACTGAACGGAGGCAGAAAATGATCACTGAGGAACTTAAAAATTTATCGGCCCGCTTAGAGGAAGTTAATGACTATGAGCTTGCGTATAATCAAAATATCGAAGTTCAAGAACTCAAACGTGAGTCCCAAATTCTATATTTGCAGACATGCGGAACAGAGGCTTTAGACGAACTGAGATCCATTGTGCGAGAGAGAGAAATGCTTAACCATATGGCTTTACATGAATCTGAAAGTGATAAGGCCAGCATGGACAGCCGCCAGAAATCTAAAACAGTTGTCAATGGCAGTGGTTTAGAAGTGACCCACATTTCTAGCTTTAATGGTAGTTTGCAAATGAAGAAAGAAATTATTAAATCAAATGTGTTCCAGCCAACTGTGGCTTTACCTACAATGAGCCTAGAAGAATATGCTGATAAGGAAATGCAAGCTGCAATTGAGCGCCAAGAGAGAGAGAAAAATGCTCCCCAGCCTGATAAACGTTATAGTCAACTAGTTGAAGCTGGAGAAGAAGATGATATTGATTTATTAGATAAAGCGACATTTAGAGACAGAGAGTGGGATGATTGGAAAGATGAACATCCACGAGGATATGGCAATAAAGCAAATAAGCGCTTTTGAGTATAGGATCGCATGGAAATATATCATAAATTCACATCTTTTGTACGTAAATGTAAGCCTTGTGTCTTTAGTACTAATTCATTTATAATTTTTTTAATTTGTGCTATAATATTGCCCTTCCTCTGCTAGCACTACCGTATTGCCATGATAGTACAAAAGCTGAATTTGAACCTAATTTTAAACGGATTCTAATTATTCTCATTTGTATCCATTAATTATTTATTACGAGTTATCCATCCAAATGCCTTGAGTACTATTGTATGTAATTTTTTTACTGAAAATTCCAGTTGCCAGATGGCAGCAAAATGATGACAAGCACAATTATGTAATTTTGATAATTCCATAATAAATAATTTCATTGTTTCAAGTGCAAAATTAAATCAACATTTAGCTATTCAATTTGAAAAATGCTCTTTTTATTAAGAAATTTACTTGTGAACCAGACAGTTAAATGAACACACAAAAGCTGAGTAATAAATTCTACAAGCCATAGTGCATCAATTGGGTAAACGAATATGTAAAACACAAAAAATTACTGCCTAATAGGATGATATATATATATCTATGTAAGAAATTTAATATATATATGATTTCAATAATTTCATGCATTTGTTAGAAATCAATATATTAAGGACTATGCATATAACCAATAATAAACATCACCAGAAATCCAAAGAAGACACAAAGCCAATAATGTATTAATCCCTATTCATGTGTTGCCAAGAATGAGTCTTGTCAACACAATACTACTTAAGAGCACACGCATACGAGAACACACTTATGAGAACATACTTATGAAAACACACTAATGAGAACATACTTATGAGAACACACTAATGAGAACGTACTTTACAAGAATACACATATAAGACAAATTAAGTCCATAGAGTTACAGTTCAATAACAGATCACAGCGAAACAGATCAGATCCTGACAGCATTCCACCAATTATGATGGCAATTTCCATGAATTACGGATGCTCTATAGTTATCATAAATAATTCAGAAAGAAGGGTGTACACATGATACAACCATATTATCTCACAATATGGAAACTCGACTTAATTTTTTCTGTTTCATATATATATATATATATATATGCATGCGTTAAAATGATATTTCTCACAATTTGTATAGTTGAAATGAGTAGAGATAAATTAAAAATTTTCATGCATCATCCCAACATTAATAGATCCCTATTGGAACTAGTTGTTACGGAATATAGCTCAAATGTATCAATACTTTCAACAGATCTTGTAAGTGGATTCATAGGAAAAAGAGCTCTATAAGGTAAAATATAAAGATACAGGTGCCGAATACCTGATGACCGTTTACCCGCTTTATAGACATTCAAATCAGCTTCAAAATTGATACATTATACATAGTTCTACTTCTGAGCAACTCTCAGATATCATGGTAAACGTTAGGAAAATACAAACAGCAAATATCACAAGCAGAAATAGTGTTTGATATTGACCTACATGTGTTGCTGAAAGTGAGATAACTTTTGTAACACACAAAACTTAATAGCATGAAGAACAGAGTCCAGTTCTTTGAAGCATCTTGGAACTGAAACTGAAACTGAAACTGAAACCAAAACCAAGTTAAAACCGAAGTGAAACCATGGACAAATTTTACTGCAGCTACATAAAATAAGAACTAACCCTTATTACAGTTAGTTCCTAACAAAAATCTGTTAGGATTGCTGCGTCTATCAATGATTAACAGCATACTGTTTGGTTATTGTTGGAAATAGATTATGATCGAATAAGAATTATATTTGTGATACCTTAAGTTATCAGAAGTCTCGCTTTGGGTTATGCAGGTTAAATTTCTTAAATTTGTCTCATACTGATACATGATAATATATATTTCCAGCCTTGTTTCAATCTTTTTGTAATAATTAAACGTTGCATATTACTTCGCTAAGTCTGAGAAGAAGTTTTAGCAAACATAAAATCATCATACAAACAGTTTTACTCTTGGGCTGTCAGCATAAATATTTTAAAATAACAATACAAAGATTCCACTGGATAAGTTAAATTTCTAGCTCATCGCTATTTTATTTTCGTCATTCTTATGGTAATAAATTATTTGATAAAGCTGTAGCCTTGTAGTTCCTGAATCAGCACATTTGGATATTGAAACTAATTGTAAGGAATGTTACTCTTGTCTAGCAGTAATAATAAACTGTTAAATAGGACTGACATTTTGAGTGCAACTTATCACTGGTGCATACACAGCCATCATATAAACTCACTTAGAATATCAAATGACAAAATTAGTACCACAGAATTGTCATATCTAGTTGAATAAATTTATTGTTCTTTTTTAATTGAAATGCTACATGATGTACCCAAAATAAAAATTATTAAGAAAATATTTGTGAAAGCTTTGATCATACTATGATTTGTCTCTTTTCCAGATCTTCTAATAATTATGTAGTAGTGAAGATGAAAGAGGGATGGCAATGAATATTTTTATCATAGACCTGCGGACAGATATGATAAATTAAATCAATCTAATAATACTTCTGAATGGGTCAGTAATTAAATGTGGGCTAATTTAAAATAGACTAATTCTTATAAAAAACAGAGAGACATAAATATTTTGATAATTCTTTCACATGCTTGTAAATTGTAAAAGCATTCATTTATTGAATAAAGTAGCAAAAAATCGTAACGAATGATAAGAGGGAAAAAATATTGGTACCTGTGCAAGTTTAGTGCACATTAAAAATTTCAAAATGCCGAATTGAATGGATGCACACATGTGCGCGGTTCAATAATATCAATGGGAAATCCATCCGGCTATGCAAGTTTTCTTGGTATTACTAAGAAACTATATACTGAAAAAACAATTTTCAGTTGAAGCAAAAAATATCGCCATAGAATCATTGAGAAAGCAAAGTTTAAATACAAAAAAGAAGAGCTAAAATTTCCTTTAAAGGATTTTTGGATTTGAACATCCCAAAAAATTATTTTTGGAGTTTTACTCCAAAATTCGCCAAAGCACCAGCAGCTACACATACCGAGAACAAAGCTGCAAAGTCATCCGGATGAGCCTCAGGGTGTTTTACAGCCAGTCTGTTAAAATTACAAAACAAAACCTTTATCCAGAAGTTGAAATTTTTTTGAATATTCATAAAAAGCAGTGCTAATACATTATATACATATATTTTTTTTATTTATTAGAGAATTCGTGGAAAACCAAACCTGCAATACATTAGAAAAGGTCCCATGTATAAAAATTTGAACAATTTACTAAATTAACATTTCAAAATAATTATTTGTGCTCGGAAATTTATAAAACCTTATTATTGCATGGGATCGGCAATTATTAAAATACATAAAAATATTTTTAGAAGTTTTAGATACATCCCAATGCCATTATATAATGATTTTGATTAATTGGCCTATCACTTAATGTTTAATCTCAATTGCAGCCATACTCTTCTATTAAAGTAGCATAGCTATGGATGATTCAATACTTTTACAAGATAGTCTATATAATATTGCACGATAAATTTGTACTAGTCGACTAGATGGGAAAGTGTATCACTCATAGTAAGTTATGATATTGACGCTTTGTCAAAATTTACCTGTAAATTGCATGTGCCACTACAGTACACCCGCCAATCATAATACCCCAAGGAGTGGCACCAGTGAAAGCTCCTTGAGGTATGACCTTTCTTCCTTCAACGAATCTTACGATAAGGATAAGAGCACCAGCTAAAATAATTAGTTTAGGGAGTTGTTCTAGAATAACATCCTGAGTTGGGAGTTCTGGTTGCGATACTTCTATGGTTGCTGCTGCTTTTGCTACTTTTTTCAATTTTTTGCTTGCCTATGTTGATTATATAATAAAGCAAAATTAATAAAATATAAACATGCCAATATAATAAAATCTATCAAATATTATATGGAGGGAAAAAAATTCACTACATTCATATAAATATATGTGCAAAACAAAAAGCTATTTAAAAGCTACCTTTTTTGCTGCTTTAATCGTTAGTTCTTGTGCTACATTCACAGCTTCAGGGATAGATTGAGGTACAGGTCCATTATACAGAGACTCCGCCAAGAATTTACCTTCAAATTAATTATTCCAAAATTTGAGGAGTGGATGAATATTTCAACCAAACTACATTTCAACTTCATTAGCAATAAATATTATATATTGTGAACCAATAAAACTACTCAATTGCTGGTATACCAAAAATATAAAAATCACATGTGATTAATGAGTAAAATCAATCAAAATTTTAATGAGTTTGACACCTAAAATCATCATTCTATAGAAAGATTTAAGCTAGTTTCTAGCTACATATTAAATTATACTCTAGAATGGACATTTACAGATGAAAGTACCTGTAAAAAGAAGGGTAGCAAGTATTGGGTAAATGCTGGGTTTACCGCCACTAGCCATTTCCTGTCCATATCTAGCAAGAATTCCAAAGAGGAATGTTAAGCACAGCATTGGTGCCCATGCAGTCAATCCACCCTAAACATTGCAACATACATAAATATAAGTCATGAATGAAAAATTGCTAGAAATTCTGAAAAAAATTGCAATTAAAACTCCACATTATGTTTGTGCACAACTTTTCTATATAAGACTAAGTAAATTGATATGAATGTTTTAAAATAATCAGCATTTTTTAAAATAATCAGCATTATTTACATGTAATCTTATGGAAGTTTTCGAAAAGATGACATTAAAAGAGCAACAAAATGCTTTGAAAAATGAAACCAACTGTAAAGCATTACAATATCTCATGGTATGTAATATATATTGTAATAAACGGACATTTGCATCTTACTTCATGGCTAACAGCGAGCTCAATAAATTCATGGCATGCCAGGGCACCGAGTCCAACAATGAAAGAGGCGGGAAACGCACCTTCCGACATGTGCCGAGGTAAAAAATGCTCTCCCTACAAAGTTAAAAAAATGAAGTAATTATAAGGCTGCTTTCATTTCCAAGATGCCAACATGAGTTTTTTGGCGAACTTAGAGTTTTCAAAGATACGGTAATAGAACAAAAATTGAAAAAAATGCTAAATTAAAACTCTCATAAAAGAACTAAATTACAAATAATTATTCCAACATCCAATTAATGAATTAAGTGAAACCATACATTGATAACAATGTTTCTTCTTACAAATAAGGACGTTAAGCTTAGCTACCTAAATTCTGTATTGTGCATCGATCCGCAAAGAAATAAAAAGTGCCAAAATAATTCAAATTAAACAAAAATTGTTAAGCGCATGAAATAGTTTAAATACGAAATAGATTAATATTATTTATATCGCATTTTGACAATCTTACTAGTATGGTCTTAGCTAAAAGAGTTCACATATTACGCATCAAAATCATATCATACGAAAAAAATAAAATCACAAAATAAATGGAAAATAAAACTATTAAAACTCATCAATATTCAACGTTACAATAATACCTTTATCTTGGCACTTAAACGAGAGGCAAAAAACCCCAAAGCGATTCCAGAAAGTGCCGATGGTAGCCATTGATTAATTATATCTTTATCTCCTTCTCCGCGATTCAACAGCACTGAATTGCTAGATAGACGCGGGAATATCAAAAGTGAGTTTCAGTGTCCAGATCAAGAACTCATTTTTTTCAATGTTTACACAAAATAATGACTCACCTTGGATTCACATGTTCATGACTTATGAACAAGGCAATAGTTACCGTTAAAATAATGACGCCGAGCATAAGCAATCAGCAATTGATTGAAATATTTAAAGATCAGGTGTAACATTGATCTAATTCTATTATTTGTCGAAATTCGAATTTTGGGCCAGCATCGAATTGCTAGATAAAGTTATGATGAATTTCGGATAAAGATTAAAAAGGCGAAATCACAAAAAGATCAAGCAATAGCAGCATTTAATAATTTATTAGCGCGGCGTCATTGCTAACTCACTGAACAAATTTAGAAATCTTCATAGTTAGATGCACGATTCCTTAGCAAGCCTGCAATTATTTGACGATTGCATACTATCCAGGCAATTCAGAAATTCAATAAAGTTTTTTTTCATTGGCTTCTACAAAACGGCATCATCAAAAAAGTGCAGGCCTACTAAAGCATCTTGTCGGACACTTCATTGTCTAGTTCTCAAATTCCCAACTTGAGGAGCTGTCTAGATGTAGAAGGAACAAAGAAATTTTAAAGGAAAGAATATAAACATCTCATTCTATTTCCATTTTTGCAGTGGCATTTTTCAAGTGGTGGACTGCAAGCACTGAAATGAAAAGAGATGCTGTGATACTATGATTCCAGCAAGATCATCAGAATAAAAAGGCAAAGTATGAAAGATGCTACCTTAAGTTGGCGTAAAGCTTAAATCTCTGTAGACCATTGTATAGATGTCTACCTTGACCCCACAATAATGTCCCAAGCAAAAAACCATCACCTTGGAAATATACACAAAAAACTATTATTTTCAAATGAAATATGCAACATTCAGCCTGGTCATTTATTGAGACAAAATTTTGTGGTGAAGATAGATGAGCTAATATCATATAAAAATGAACAAAATTTTCAGAAAGATAGTTACAAAAAAATTTTAGGTCCAAGGTCAAAATGGCTATACAAAACAAGCAATTATTATTGATAACTGTCCATCGATGATATGACATTTTTTTGTATAATTCTTGACAAGATGATAAAGTATTGGTAAAGTGACCAATAATACTGGCCTATGAGTTTTATATATTTCATGCTGTAAAGCCAAAGTTGATTGAATAGTCCATGTCATTTTAACATAGTTACCATAAAATACCTTGGGCATAGTGGACAAGTGCATCACAGTTGATCAGTAGTGCATTTTTAAGCATCCTGGACATGAAGGAAAATAAACCTTGAATCCAGTAGTAGATACTAGCAAGTTTAGCACATTTTTGTAATAAATTCTGAAAGATAATACAGTCTTGCTTGGTCAAATATGATTAGCAATCAATGCACTTCCAATGGCTAAGTGCCTGTATCTTTTGCTAGTATAAAATGAAATGAACCAGTATTAGGAACACAATAGTTAAAACCCAAAAATAAACGGACAAGAACTAGCATAGATATGTTGCATTCAGTAATTTGCATTGTTAGAAGTGAGAACATTCTATCAACACAACAAAATACATGTAAGCTGATAATTCAAAATGTATGACTCTCCTTGAACTTCTACTTATGTGACTCTCCTTGAACTTCTACCAATGTGACTCTCCTCAAATAAGAATTGTACAAATCCTCTTGAATTGTATAGCTATACAAATCTTTCTGAATTGTACCGCAGCTACAAACGGAATTAGTACTTTAGGAAGTTAATTCCTAACAACCAGTTGATCTACAAGTATCTACATAGTGTTACAAATTAACTTTTTGAAGTATTAATCCCATTTGTAGCTGTAGTACAAGATTGAAAAAGATTCCTACGATTACAAGATTTGAGAGGACTTGTGTTAGAAACATGAAACACAACAAAGCACAAGAAACTGTGGCAGAAATATGTGTACTTGTCATGCACTAATTGTGTTGATAGAAGTGAACTAACTTCACCAACACAACAAATATAAAATCCTACTAGAATCTGTGCAGCCAATTTACTTGGAACATCATAAATGAACACTGACCACAGCTGTAAAAATAGAATTAATTCCTAAGGGAGTTAATTCCTAACAATTTGTACAATTATAATATTTGAAAAGATTTGCATAATTACAAGATTCAAGGAGAGTCACACGTTCAGAATATTTGGGCTGCATTCTACTATACCACAGGAGGTTATGGGGTTTATTGAACTGTACTGCAGGGCTGCATGTGTTTTTGTTGTTGTGTTGATAGAGTGTCCTCAGTTCTATCAATGCAATCAGTAAATGTAATGTTTCTGAACTAGTTCTTGACCATTTTTCTTATGTTTTTGTCATTATATTCCTAATACATAGGCTGCCTAATGTGTAAATACAAGGTAAGGCAGCAATGGCATTTCAGTATTTTAGAAGAATTTGTAAGAGAAAGTATATTCCCATAGTGCTTTAAAAATTTGTTGTGCCGCAATGCAACAAGCAATTTTAGTCATTCAATAAAGTAGAAAAGAAAAGTGGAATAAGCAACATTTGGGAAATTTTCCAATTCCAGGCTTATAGGTAGCATAAATCCTGTGGCATATGCATTAGGGAATTCAAACATTTTAGTGATGAAAAAGTCTTGTCCTAGGACATTTTTTTCAAAATGAGCTGGCTTAAGTAACACCAACATAAATATATGTACTTAGCAAAATCGAATGCATTGCCACCACATGCAAATAAAATTTTTTGATTGCGAACCACAATAATATTGACCTTGTATCAAAATATGTAAATTATGTTGCCTCAAACTCTTCTTTTTGTCAGATTTTTGAAATGAATAGTTGGTTTACAGAATAATATTGACTGATTGCTTTTTGGAAACACGCAAGTTACATAGGGATGCTGTTACGGGCCGCAATAATGTTGGAGTTGTAAATTCATTTTCTTGAATCAATATTTGGCCTGCGTGCAAATTTCCTTATTCTCTGAGAGTATACGGCTTAAATCAAATTTGTTCATATGTGTTCGTCGACATATTTTCTTAAATTTTTCTAGTAATGTGCCAATGACATCACTAAAATTTTAATATTATGTCATAAAATATTGCTAGAACAACAATCAAAAGCATCGCAACCTGATTAAAAAATTGTGGGCTGAGTAAAATATGAAGACCTTCTTTAAACTCTCCAGGAATGTATTCGTTTCACATGCGCAATTACCGAAGAATCGAAATCTTGGTAAGCCACTAGCTCAAAAATCGTTGGCTGCTGAATCTGCCAATGTGTTAGTAGGGCAAGGAAAAGGCTGCGGGAAGGGTTGCGTTTGCAATATAACACTTTCCGTCACACCAGATGATATTGTGCACAAGGCCGAGTTCGTAAGTATAAAGCTTTTATTAGGCGAAGGTCAAATTCCTCTTCGAACTTTAAACGGATGTCTACTAGTGAGTCAATGCAACTGCATGGTAGTAAACGGTCTAGCGAGTATATTGACTACTCAAGTCATGGGAAGTTCCTTAGAGCAATTGAGAAATCGAATGCTTTACGTGCCAAGGGCTCCTGATGTTGCGATAAAAAGTTTACTTAGGAATTTGCAACTAGATAATAGCTATAGATCATGTATTCAGCTAGTCGAATCTGCGTTTGTTGCTGCAATAGAAAATCGTTACCTGGTGCCTGAGCGTAATGCTAGTGAATTCGTTGGAAACGAGTACGCGCAAGAGTCGGAGGACATTAGTGACGGCGAAGTTGACTTTAGGGAGCAATACACATATTTATGATGCGACATTCAATGAGCATCTGACAAGACACATGAACTATTTACATATCTCAGTGACTGCAACAGGCTTTACCTGATATAATATATTTAATAGACTTGATTTAATCTGTAATTATTTTTAGTGCTTTGCAAAACAATAACTTTTGGTTTTCATTTTCATCGGGCACTTATTAATCGTAAATTTTGTAATAGAACAATTTCAGTACAAAATTATTTTATTGAATTTGCTCTATTTGAGATTGAATAGTATTTACAGATAATTTTTTTCAGTTATGCAAAAAATTAGATCGTCAAGTTGCGCATTTTTCATCAACAGTTCTTACCGGCAGCACAAATAAATTCTAATTACTTGACTTTTTAAACATTTGCAAATTTTTTGGGATATTCATATTTGAATAATGGCAATCATTGAGTTTATGCTTTACCAGTATGTGCAAATATTTAACTATGCAGAAAAATGGTTCGAAAAAATTATTTCAAATTGCGACAAAATAATTAATTGATATTAAAATTACATGAAAGAGAAGATCAGAAATCAATATCAAGCATTAATCTACTTGAAAAATCTGAATAATAATCCAATAGCAAAATTTAAAGTATTTTTTTATGAAGTATAAAAAAAGTAATATTAACCATTTCGAAATAAATAAAATTTATTCAAAAGTTTTTTGGAAACATTGTATTATTCATTGCAGGGAAAAAGTTCGCAATATTTAAATATTGTAAATAAAAGCCTGTGTTCTATATATTTTTACTTACTAGCCGAGAAAGTCAAAAATTATTGTATTGAATGAGAAGTAATTCCTTCTGAAATGCCATTTTTCAATTCAGAATGCATGTATGGTTTTATTAGTTTATAGAACATTAAAAGAACATACTTTTTTAAAACTAAAGGTGTAAATCAAGCCTTTTTTTTAATTTCTGACCTACTGCTTGATTGATTTGCATAAAGTTATCGAAAGATTTGTGAAGTGCAAGTGTTTGAAGAGGAGTTAAGTGTTGCAAAAAATGAAGTGAAAAGGCGGAATTATGATGTGAAAGCCCACTATTCTATATTTTCGGAGGAGTACCTACATGAGAGATTTACTGTTGTAACCTAGATTTTTGGAATAATTGCAAATACACCAAACAAAGTATATTTTAATGGCATTTTATCGTAAAATAATTCTTCGCATACATGTTCTTCAGGCATCCAAAAAAATGTATATCTTTTAAAATGATTTGAAATATAACAAATGTACGCAACAAATTTTTTAAAAGAATTTCATGTATAAAATTTTATTCAAATATATATAACCATGAAACTGCCACTATAGTTAAAATATTCATAATCCATTGAAGTTAAAAGGTATTATATTTTTTGTCCTGATTGCCCAAAATTAATTTCGCTTTCATATTCATACATATGTAACAATTTTTAGCACAGAACCTTAACAGCACATAGTATTATAACTTAGCATACATTTATATCCTCAATGATACTATCCATCAATACTAGTACTAGTTTTTTTTGCTGTTGCTTTCTTGCTTCTTTTCTGTGCACCTTTTGCAGCTTGCAGTCCTGGTGTAGATATCTTAACATCTCCCAGCATAACAGCAACCATTTCAGGATCAGTCATGATTTTGATGAGTTCTTTTTCTCTGGGCCTAGCTTCCTTATCTCGTAAGAATACTTCCAATGACTGCTTTGCAGCCTTTCCTTTCTTTAAAGTACCTGGAGTCAGCTTGACCCTGTATTTGTACTTCTGTAAAGAGACATAAGGGGCGCAGACTGGCACCTACTCACAACAGATTGTTTATATGAAGTCAACTTTTGGTAAAATCCATGGAAAAAGTGAGTTTTAGATGTACTGCCGACTTTATATAGTAGTGTTCAAGCTAAGACATAATAAGTTGTTGAAATTTACATCGTTTTTTACTGCACTACCATTCTACATAACATAATAGAATTGAATTCGAATCAATATATTTATATGCAACACTAGGAATTGTAATTGGACTGGTCTTTGGTAGTGTGAATATTGAGGATACTATTTAATTACTAACAGCCAGGCCGTTATATTTTGTAGAATGACTGGTTTAGTATTATTTTCAGAAGTATCATATTTAAAAAAAACATATCACATAGGACATTCTACATTTTATAGAATACTACTCAAATACGGCCCCTAGGGTTTATGTTGGATGGAAGGTTACAGTCACTGATGTATGCTACAATTGTAATCCTAGCTTACTGCATACAATATGGTGAGTTTTTCAGATTTATTATAATTGTTTTCAGCCCAAAGTTGAATTTGTCATTTCATAATGTTCAGTAAAAAAATACAAATAGCAGTTGATATTTAAATGAAACAATATGAAATAACATTAGAATCAAAAAATTTATGACATCTTACCGCATGAAGTAGTACGTCGGTTGCAAGAGGCTGGCCAGTCAATCTATTCAATGCATTATCTGACTCTTGCATTGTAGACATATCTGCAGTATCCAGAGTGTCATCAAACTCGTCAATCAAGATGCCTTTGACGTGTCCTTCATCAGCTGATGATGCCCCAGATTCTGACTTTTCAATGACAACCTATAACGAGCGCAATGTAGAGAATGTTATAGAAAGGGTAAACAAAAGATTGTATCATCAAAAATTACATTTTTCTCTGCTTTTTCTTTTTGCTGTTGCTTTAGATTTGATCCATATTCTCGCATGATTCCGGCCAAAAATCCGCTTTTATTCCCTACCTGTGTAACACATAGCAAATGAATTTACTGCTACAACACCAGTAAATATTGAAAGAATATAATATTGTCCTTGCAATGTTTAGAGGTTGCCACATCAAAACAAAAGCTGCCCTAAAAGAAAGTGTACATTGAATATAATTGCATACAAGAAAAGTCAATATATCACGAATACATTTTTAATAAAGAAAAAATGTCTATATTTTCTAAAAGTTATTTTGAAATAGTTAATAGACATACCTTTCGAAGATCAGCCTTTGTAAACTCACTTAAAATTTTTAACGATGTATCTACATCAAATTGACTTAGGCCTCGAAGTTCAATTGAACTTAAATCTGATACTTGTATTCCATATGTTTCTCCAAGGTTTTTAATATATTCCTTTACCTGTAACAATACGTTCGTAAAAGATTAGTTTATAGTGTAGAAAAGGTGTTGCCAAAATCATTTAGTCACTTGGTCAGACAGGGCCTCAAAAGCAGATTCTGCGTCATCTTCTAATTGCTTGAATACGTCCAATTGGTTTATAAGTGAATCTTTGGCTGCTTCAGAATCTTGTTCGACTTGAAGAGGTTTCCTAATCCCTAGTAGTTCTAACGCAATTTGCCTGTCTTCCTCATCTTGGTCAGCATATTTAAGCTGTCTTCGCTTCTGCTTGCTACGTTTCCCGCGTCCAAGCTATTATCCATGTAAAATATATTGAAAAGTACTGATACAATTGATTATAAACAATTAAACACACACAAAGATATGTGCATGTATCCACAAGTGGCAGTTGATGTGTAAGACATAAAGGATATAGCAAACTAGCTGAGTATACGATCATGAATGAAGTAGCAGTTGCAGAACAAATTGATAAAGATCTCTACTCTCTAGATAAAATCATATGAAATTGACCTAAATAATGCACTTATCTTTATTAAATTATATTTTTCAGCTGCACAAATAAAGTTTCTTATGTACCTTGCCCTGAGGCACTTCGCTTGTCGTATCGGAAACTTCGAAACGGCTACTGGCTGTTGTACTGTTTAATTCGTTGGAAGAAACTTTTTTCTGCAGCAACTTTTTTTCTTTTGCCGACAGCTGTTTCTTAACAGCAGGCTGAGTCTTTCCAGATTTAGCTTTACCAGGAACAGCAGAAATAATAGTAGCATCATTAGTATCTGAGCTAACTGGCAAACGCATTTTTTCTGGTTGTAATAATGTAGCATTGATATTATCCTCTGTATCAAGAACATTGTCTTCATTTGTTCCTTTATCTCTTCTTTCGCTGGAAAATAAAAAATATTTAGACGAATCATCAACAGCGAATCATTGAAAATTCACATTTAAAATAATCTTAAAATGCTGCTGCCTAAAATATCAACTGATGAAACCTATAGTCGCAAGAGAGTTTGATGTAATCGAATTATTTTATCTAATCTTAATTCACAGACATGTCTATAGAGAGGTAAAATTCAATTTGAAAAAGTGGCTTATCACGTTTGAATGTTATCTTGCCCTATGATAGTAAAAAAATTGGTTATGAGAGTTTGCCATAACTTAAATTTATTTCCATTTTGCTAATAGTTTTGGTTCTGATACATTCCCATTTTACAAAGTCTTCTATTCTAGGCTTGAAAAGCAACTTCCCACTTATCGGATATTATTTGTAAGTATAACTTGAAAGTGAATTTATTTTAAAAGAAAAATTTAAGAAGTATAAACACATTCACAATTGAAGTGTTAACATTTCATGGAGAACCCCCAACATATTTCTAAAATCAAATGGAAAAAAGTTATGTAAACCGAAACAGTAAAAAGAATGCCAAAGAGTTTGTGTCTGAACAAGCTGGCAAAAACGAGATAACTACAACTGACTCACTTGGCATGAGCTGCAACACAGGATTCGTCGATGCAAAACAAAATAGCAAAGCCCATCTCAAGAGATTGGGGATTGAGAAAATTTTTCTTCCCACGAATCATAAAGCTCCCTGTCACTAGGTACTCGCCAGTGGGGGCCGACTTACTCACCTAGAGTGTAAAATAGTAATAAAATAATAGCAAATCGATAGTTATTATTATAATTTGATCTAAGGATGTACAGAACAGTAAAGGAGAAATTTTAAAGGTATCAAAGGGGCTTACTTGATTTGCATATACCCACCAAGCAGAAGTAACAATCTTAGCTGACCATGCCGCACTTCTAGATACTGTAGCACAGCCTGTCTCTTGCAGGGCAAGTAAACTAATCGATTTCTTCCCAGTGGAATCCTTGTTGCGAACTATACTGCTGCTAGCACCTGGAATGGATGAAACCATAAGCCATAAATAAAATCCACACATTGAAAATTTCATAGATGTTCTCAATTTTTTTCATTGTAAAAAGTACCTAATGAATCAGATAATTTTGATGGATACAATAATGGAACATAAGCTTATTAAATAGCCAAAATTTACGAGAGGTTTCATACGTAGAAAAAATTTAATTTGCACAGTAACTTTTCAATTTAACTAGAAAGCCAAACATAAATAAAAAATCATTGAATATTGAATTTTGTACCATTTCGAAATGGACGTCTCGATACTCACTCACTTACCATGCAAGTCAGCATGAACATATATATCACAATCTCTCAAATATCGCTTCACAAGCAATTCATTTTGAGATGCGTCTTTTCCACTCAACACAAGATAGTTCTCACTTGTGATAAACCACGCGAACTTAAAGAAAAATTTTTAAAAAATGAGCTGAAAAGAAATAAAATGCTGACCAATAAAATGCAACGTATACCTTTTCGAACCAATAGGGTTTACGGGCGACAGGTAATGATCTGCGTAACTTCTGCTGCTTCAAGTCTCGAGCTGCACCTTTCTGTCGTATGTACGGATTCATAAGAGAAACAAAACATACGTAAGAGAAGAAGATTTGGTTGACAAATAATAAACATTAGCATCATATAACAAATTTAAAAAAGAGCATGTGCCCTACTCACTTCTGCTGCTATAAGGGCAGCTTGCGTAGCTCTCAGAGTTCGCTCTGCTTTCTCATCGAACCTTGAATATTCAATATAAAAAAAATTAAAAAAATAGACCAGATCCAGAAAAAAATGACAGCTATAGAAATTTAACAAATTTTGTCCAAGTATAGAATAGACCACTAAATTTTTTATCTTTCAACAAAAAAAACACTTATTTTGAGCAGAAATGTTATCAAACTATATATATGTGCCATTTTAAATTCTCTTTCACTAGCAATGTACTTATTGCTCTAAAAATTTTCCTGTTTTAGCAACTTATGCACAACAAATTTACCCAACTTTTCATAATAATTAAATCACAACATCCAAATTATACTAAATGATGGATTGATAAACAAAAATCCATACCTTTTTTTGGCCTCATACATAATTCGCACGTTCACATGTGCACTTTGCATAACGTCAAGATCCACATATATTCTGCTATCATCTATATCATCGGTACTATCATTATTTAATGACAAAATCACTCGCGGAGGAGTCATATCCAACTATGAAAACAAAATTTTGTAATTAATTTGAATAAACAACTTGAAATATAATTAAATTTACGTATGGACAGATAAACTCAAACAGTATTATCGGAATTATTTGTCATATGCATTCAAGATTAACCATTTTAAATATGTTGATGGTATGCAAAAAAGCTTTTGACTATATATTAAAAGAAAATATACCTTCAATTTATGTACAAGATTAGCAATTGGGTTTCCAGCTAGCTTTTCTACTTTGACAAGCTCTTCAAGAGAGAGCCATGATATCCCATTCTCTAGCGCACTACGAATAACAGTTAAAGCTGATTCTACCTAGAATATCACAAATTAAAATCAATCAAAATTGTACAAATACACAAAACATTTGAAAACAGAATGTTATAATGCATTGAGTTACTTCATTACACAGGCAATAAATAACATATGTATAGTGGTTGTTACTACCTCTGTTGCGAACTGCTCAACCGCAGCTGCATGCGCTGCCATTTTCACTTGTCTAGCTTCAAGATCTTTTGTTCTTGCATCCAAATCATCACGGACCTAATTACATACACTCAATAACTGGATACAGTAACAACAGCAATACCAATATTATAATGCATATAAATAATCCTTATGGAATGTTTTGAACGTGAAAATGGAATAATAAAAAGCATTGACATACTTTTTGCACACGGGCTAGAGCAGCTGCTTCAGCATTTGCAGCAGCTTGACGTAGCTTTTGTTCTTCAAGTTTTCCAAAGAATTCATCCACAGCCTCATCAAACGACGAAAATTTCATAAGTAGTGGGCCTCTTGATAGTCCTGTATCCAAGTTATTTTTTCCCGCTTCTACCTGAATAAAATGTTTTTGACTTAACGTTTATTCGTATATGAATCAAGATATTTACTTTCATGCTTAAACATAATCATCGCAAGAAAGATATCGTGTTTGAGCTAAAGGTGCAATTATTCTGAAATATTTTAAATTCTTTTCATGAAAATATAATATTTACCTTCATTGTATTTTCTACTATTGAGGAGTGCTGCTCCAATAAATGCGGCAAATATTCTTCATATACCTACAACAAAAATGCAACTATTTTCTACCTAAAAAGATTTTATATATACAGATATACTCTCAAATAAGAAACATTCTCACTTGAGATTGAAAAATTTAAGATTTTAGTAAATAAATAAGCTTTAAATAACAATTTATGTTTAGGTCTAATTAATAAATATTTCAAACATTTGAAAAAATGTATAGAAAACAAATTTATGTATATTTTTTATTTATTTTTGTGAAATTTGGAGGTTGGCAGAATTTTTTAATGGCTGTACTATGAAATAAAGAACTATTTAGAGAACCTTGATGATATCAAACAATGTTTCAATGAATTCTACATGATATATTGAAATTTGAAATCCATATGCAACATTAAGTCATTTTTCACCTCACTGATATCTCCTGCTAGATTAAAAATAATATTGTACACAATATACCCTTCTTGTCCAGGTCTATCAAGCTGCTCCGAAACTTCATTTGCCAACTTTAATGATGCAATCAGCGATTTTAATTGTTCATCAGTTAGAGTAGAGCAGTCAGGTGGTATGCGCATATTGGGCTTTAGACCTGATTTGAGTATGCAGTGGTCAATTATGCTGGATCCATGCGATCCTAAACCACCGCCTTTACGCATTAGCAACTGGCGAAGTGTAACTTTCTGAGCTTTATTGGCAGCTTGAGTGGCATGTTGAGTCACTGATTTGCCGCCCTGTACGTATGGATTATGTTAGGACAGTTTATGTAGTACAAGTGAAGAATTGTACAGCTGACTTAATATACCTTGCGTTTCTTTTGCTGTACATCTGCATTTTCCTTGTTAGCTACAACATCGGACTCAACATTTTCCTTTGCTAGCTTAGCTGCATCAGCTTCAGATATTACAATGGCAATACTTTCCTGATATTATTATTATGAAAGAAATGCAGAATACTATTATATAATTTGATATAGGTAATGCTTGGGAAGGACTGATCAAAAGTATTCATTCTGCGATAGAAGAAGTAATATTAAGAATGGAAATAATGTTTATTACATGGATTGTACTTATGCCTCATACTGTTCTCAAGAGAATTCGCCTAGCACTGAGCTACTGCATAAGTTTAGTAGAAATTCTTTTACATGTTGACTGTTTTCAGGGTTTTAAGGGTTCAGGAAGAATTCCAGAACGAATGTATTTGTGAAATATGATTTTCCACCAAATCAGTGATGATAGTAGAAAAGAAAACAGCCCATACAATTCACCTTAATCCAAGTTCTCATAGACTCAGTAGAGCTTAGTGGGCCTAGGGCGTCAGCATGTAAAGTGTCCTGTGACGTTGCATATGCTATCGGATATACGCGATGAACGGCAACAAGTGCACCCTCGCCATAGGAATGAACACGCAAGAGCTGTAGTACTTCGTACCTTTTTTACATTTGGATAAATTACCAGATTAGAGTTGGAAAAACGCAGGAAAAATATTGATACCATACTTGCTATCAGTCAAAATGATGTTACCAGAAGCATAGAGTTCTAAGATAATGTGAGCGCAAACATCGCCGCTACCAAATTTAAAGTCCACAACGCGATCATAAGAAACTTGACGCACATCTTCGAGGCGTTTTCCTTTAATATGTTTGCGTAATTTCATGCTGAATGCAGATGGAGTATCAGATTTTTCGTGGTTAAAACGAGTTGTGTGAAAACGAACGCCGCTTTCGAGAAGGAGAACGGCCTTATCTTGGCCAGGATTTGCCATTTTAATAAGGTATGTCTTCGAGTCTAAATCGTAAACATTTACTACCCTTTGTCCCAATATCGATGATCTTAGATCTCGGACCATTGCTCGAACATCTGTTGCATAAAATCGAGTCCTCATCAGCGTCAAACCTTATTGCTGGAATAAAATATGCTGTTAGGCAATATTTATCTCATTGAACAAACTAAGGCTAATACGGATCATGTAAGTTTATAGCTGGACAGGTTAGATGACCTGTGATTTTAATTAATGATAAAGACGTTGATGCTTATGGGGTAAGGACTACTTCAAAAACATGATACCATAAATTAACCGCAAGATGCAAAATAACATCTAGCACCGATACCAATAAAAATTTAAATGCAAGAATGTAGGAATTAAAGTGATTGAAGAACTCAAAATATTTTCTATGTTCATCTCGACTTTTTAATCATGGCTTTGCTGTTTACATGAGTTTTGTCACAAGCAGTAAGAGTTACTAATTACGGTTTTAGTTCATTAAGAAGACCAAGAAAAAAAGTGAAAGAGTGATGGTAGAACTATCAACTGAATAATTAGAGCCAGAAATCAACTGGAATGTCAGATACAGTATTTAGCTCCTGCTCACAAATTTAAGAAAAAGGCTGGTAGTAAAAAAAATACAGAATATTGTCAGGATATCTGCCCTGTCCCAAGATAATACAACCCCTACAGCCCCCCTACCTCTTGGGAGTTGATAGTTCAACAGTACAAAAACCAATTAGAAGTGCTAAGGTATTGGGTTCGAATCCCGGTGCTTCCAAATATTATCATATTTTGATATACATTAACCCAAGAATCCTAACAAGAACACTCTTTAAGAAAACATACTTTACAAGAATGCACATATAAAACAAATTAAGTCATAGAGCCACAATTCCATAACAGATCATGGTGAAACAGATCAGATTCTGACAAGCTGGCCAAAATGTTTTACTAAAAACTTTCTTTGGATGCACTCCAATGCCAAAATCTAAAAAATCAGCAGATGTTGCAGAGAATTGACACTTCTCTGATTTTGCATATAGTTTATTCTTACTAAGACATTCAAGAACCATAGATACATATTTATAATGTTCTTCTAATGATTCCAAATATTTAAGAATGTCATCAAGATGCACTATGAAAAAGAGATGCAAATAGTCAAACAAGATTTCATTCATAAGATTCTGAAATACTGCAGGTACATTAGTCAATCCAAAAGGTATCACCTTACATTAAAAATGTCAAAAATGGCATCTGAAAGCAGTCTTTCATTCATTTCCCTCCTAGATACTGTCACAATATAGGAGCACACTGCTTAACTTTCATCCTTCATACAAAAAAGATCCCTCTAATGATATTCACATCTTTATTGTCTACACTGTATTTCACAATTCCACAAAATATTTTCTGTTTCCCAAATCCATATCTCAGAAAAATGTCCAGCGGAGTAACCCCATAATTAAGTATCTGGCAAATCCAGGCTCAATATTTGTTATCAAACAAAAACATCTCTTACTCTTCTTTTTTCCACAACATTTACCCTGCTACTGTGCAGAGTAAAGTTGATAGTAATTGAGAAGATTCCCTTGTGCTCCTTTCACTAACATTACATATTTTAACTATTGTGTTTTGATTATTATTATTTTGTTGTTTGCGCGTTGCTTTCCTTTCTAATTTTCACAGATACAAAGCAAATTATAAGCTCTATGTAGGTGTTAGAGCTATTCATTTGCAAAGTAGACAAGCAGTTACTTAATAACACATATTATAAATATAAGCATGCATTATTAATTAATGTTGCAAAGAGTGATCCTCTTTGCAATATAACAGAGAATTATGATTGAAACTGGAACAACTCAATATATGATAACAGTTCTCTATGATTAAGTTGAATTGTATGTATGATCCAAACCATCATTATCTGTCTGATTTGTGTCCAGAGGGGCATAGCGGTTCCTTACAGTAGGTCAATCTTTGTAAAAATGCAAGCTTTAGCAAAATGATATAATATTTTATGAATTTGAGGCAGCAGGTATCTACTTTTTATGGTCTTGCTCAAATTTTAAAAATCAATGACTGGTTGTAAATCACCATTTTTTTTCTTGACAAAGAAAATTGGTGTATTTGCTGGAGACTGAGATATATAAATAAGTCCTTTTTTCAATTGGTTCATCTAAATATTCCCAAAGTGTCTTCAACTCAGGATCAAACAATGGATATATCAATACCCAAGGCACTTTTCTGCCCTCCTGAATATCATTACAAATATTGAATTTCCGGTGCTCTGGTAACACATCAGCTCATTGGGTAGAAAAAACTGAAACATATTCATGCAATTAAGATGACAAGTGAGTCAAGATCTTATCCATGTCAGGAATAGATTCATCAATAGTCGTGTAAGATTTTGTAGGATCATATCTACAGAATGATCCTTGATGTTTCCCACCTGGTCTTTGAGAGCACAAATTTGCACATATTCTTGTTTAGATTGCTGTATTGATAAAGTAGACCAATTGATCATCAAGTCATATTTACACAACCAATCCATCCCCAAAATTATTGATGATACCAAAGACCGTAGTTTAAAGAACTGATGGCAGAATGTAACATCTTCACTTCAAAATTCCAACAAAATTTTTAATCATTTCCCCCAATAATGGATGAACTTCAACATTCTCAAAGGTTATAAGTGTGTCTAAGCTCTCATATGAGAAGTCAAAAGCATGAATTAAATTCACATCTTCCAATGACAAACCAGTACCAGAATTGACCAAAGCATTCAAAGTAGTGACAGATTTTTCCTCTACTAGTAACTCAATGAATAAATATAAACAAGAGATATCAATAACAGATGTGATACAAATCAAACCTCAATCTGTCAATGCTCCAAGACAGCCCCCATAATGTTTAGGACAAAGCAACAACATGTCCAGCTTCACCGCGGTACAAACATAGGTTCTCATTCAACCTTTGCCAATGTTTCTCAGCAGTGAGTCAACCACGATGTTGCATAACACCTATTGTTAATGATGGGGTACAAGACATGCTTATTGGAGTAGTAGTTTGAGTATAGGATCTGAGATTGCTGGTATATTCCTGTTAAAACTCAATATGCTGATAGTTGATTTGTGCTACCAGTGCATAAAAATCACCTAGACTGTTGAAAGGGAAGGAGGAGACAATACAATATATTAGTAGGTACCTAAGGTGGGCAAAGTCCAATGTACGGCAGAGGGCAGGCAAACAGCAAAGCAAAGAAAAGATTTGATAAAAATATAAAAGTTTTATTAAACTTAGAAGAGTGAACATAAACACAATAGTGAACAAATAAACATGTCCCCGCTAGCTCCTGCAGTATACCCTCTTGAAGTGCCCTTGAAATTGACTCTTTGATGAATCTAGCTGCATCTTTTGCTCCATAAGTAAATACTGCAATTTTCCTTGCTAAGTTTGTGGCAATTCTAGAATTATTTAATGAATTCTAAGAGTTTATCTTTGACCAAAATAAAGCGGAGTAAAGTGAAGTAATTGATAGCAAGGCCGATTCAAGCGGAATTATAGTATAATGACAGCTTCTGAAATAGTATCCAGTTAGTTGAAGCGGAGTTTGAAAATGGTAAAGAAGAATTTCCAGGGAACATGATGAAAATAGAATTATTCTTTTGTAGGTTGAACTGGTTGTAGAAAATAATCCAAAAAGTTTCCAAGTAAACATGAGAGAGATGGCACGTGGCAATTTGTGGAGTATGTGCATAAAGGATTCCATAAAGGATCATAGCAAAGGTGTAGACCTAAAGGGTTTGGCATTAAGGTGCAATTAGGATAAAAGGCGCAATTAGGATAAAAAGTGCAAATAGGTAAAAATGACAAAAATCATAGAAAAGGTGTGGGCAATATAGGCAAATATCAACAAACATTTACGAACATTAATGAACATAGTCAAGCAGCTATGCCATAGCAATTTAAAGAGATAGCAGGACCGGCAAATATCCTGACATACACAGGTTGAACAATTAAAATTACAAAGAGCCTGTTTAATCTCTTTGCTCAGACCTTTGTCAAGCACTCCAACCAAAGGTAATGAATGTTCCCATCTCAGCTCAATACTTAAATGCTGAACATCAGAAATATAATCCACCATGGGATGATGGCCTTGTTTAAATCTGTCAGGATCTAATCTGTTTCACCATGATCTATTATTGAACTGTAACTCTATGGACTTAATTTGTCTTATATGTGTATTCTTGTAAAGTACGTTCTCATTAGTGTGTTC
>JAULBW010006282.1:0-17240 GCA_032358265.1 Vaucheria bursata | reverse complement strand
TCCAGCAACACAATTTATGTTGTGTAAATACATCTTGATTTTATACTGAGTCTTGCTGTATATACATTTCTAACAGTCAAGTTGCTTTTCTGATGGCAATGAAGACAACCTCTCACACTATTATCACCACAAACAAACAATGAAGATGTGCACTAAGATATTTTTTACTGCTCAAATGTTATGAAGAAGAATTTTACTAAAACAATCACACTTTACATTTTTTAAGTGAAATTCCTATTTTACTGGAGTGATTTTTCCTAATCTGGTAGCTTTAAACAGTTAAATTGCTTGTTTGCTCAAGATGTTTATAAGTGTTTTGTGCTTTTGTTTTAAGCAAATAATGGTCATGATAAATTTTAAAATCTAGTTTTTTTGTACTGGTTGAAGTTTGTTAAGTGCTTTTAATGCAATACTTGACTTTTCAGTAAAATATGTTAGAAAGTCATGTGGATTTTAGTTGCATTTTAAATTGATTTATTATTTTACAGCTGATATTCTTGGTTGTTAAAACTTAATTGCAATTCATTTTTGCTTTATACATATTTGTAGTTCAAGGAAATTTTTTTATTATGATTGTCATACATATATTAATATTTTGCATTTTCTTTGCATGCCATATTTCTAAGTGTTTGTTTAATACTCTAGAAAGCAAAGTTTAATAACTTGTACTTCTTTTCTTGAAAATATTCTCTTAGCCAGTCAGTAAACAAACTGGTACTGCTCTAGTTTTAAACCTGTTTCAATCAGTTCTGAACCAAGGTATGTTCAAACAGATCAGTGCCATATAGAGTGAAACTAGCATTAATAGCTCAGAGTTGTTGACATCAACAAACTTTGACTGTTAGAGATATAAAGTATTGTAATTATCTTGATGTAAGATAAAACTTAAGTTACTATCATTGCCTTCAAGTTTTTTCAAATGGGCTTTTTCTGAGAAGCTTTACCTTTAGCCCCACATAGAGTCTCAGGGCTTATATTTGAGGTGAGGAATTATTTTTTATAGCCATCATTTTGTACATTCTGGACACAAATGCTTATTTAAAAAATATTTATTTGTTTATAGCACTTGGGACTCATGTTTGTGGGGGAGATAGAAGCATTACATAATTTCTGGCTGATTATTTTGTAATTTTAAGTATAGCAATACAGTAAAACGTGTAAAGTTTGACACTCTGTGGTTGGTGACAAATTGTTTGGTTTAAGCAAGTGTTCAAGTTAATTAGGTCTTGACCAATAATAAGTTTTTCCAATACAAAATTAGTTTAGAATGTATTCATCAGTTTTGAATATGTTTTATGTACATATATCTCTAAGGGCTGTAGAGTTTTTTACTGTATTATTTTTAATAAAGTAATCAGATATAGAAGCCTGTCTGAATATTGATGATTATACAATTCCCATCTTGTTGTTTTCATTTGTTGTTCTTGGCCACTTTCAGCAGGAAAGGTTTAAATTTCTCATTGCTTGAAACTGTTGCAATGCTGATATCATTTTTTTCTCGAATCCAACATAAAGGATAATCCAACATTAATATCTTTTAACATGTCAGTCAAGTTTTCCATTAAAATTGAGTTCCTTCATATCTGTACAGGGAAATATCTGAGGTGTGTATATTTACTTTAAGAAAGTGGTTGTACTGATTGGCTGAAATGGAACTCTAAAAGTATTGTGTTCAAATTATTTTTGCATACAGTCTCAAAACAACATTTCGAATCCATGACACTACGGGCATGGAATTATTCACCTAACTAGTATTCTAATCAAAACAAATTTCAACCGATTTTTTAAATTTTTTGATAATGTGTCCAGACTACAGATGAAAGTGTTCGTGTTATAGAAGTATATCAGTACTAAATAAGGTGAAAGTGTTCGTGCCAAAGAGGTTTCTCAGAACTAAATATGACCTGAATGTTCTACGGATTGTTCAATAGATAAGTGTTCGGGTCAAAAAGGTGTTCGATTTACCAGGTTCATTTCTGTGCAATGCAACAAACATTTTTTGCAAACAATAGCCAGAAAAAATGGACCCGCAGCTAAGAGAACGGATGAGTAAGCGGTAGGTTTCAATTTATATCGACAATGAAGGAAGGACGTTTTTGTTTGATCTCTGCCTTTTTTTACAGAAGTTCACGGATTACACGGAATTGTACAATACAATTGATAGATCAATATTCGAAAAACGACATCACTCTCCATTAATTCAGCAATTTTAATGATGTTCATTTATTCGTTCTTTGAGTACTTAATAAATCGTGTCTGGTCACTTTAATGACGAAATCGTGTCTTCCAGTTCTAAGATACTTCTAAGATCTTTGTGCATATACATCGGTATTAAATTGCTGACTAATGCTTACCCAAGTGTGCTGGCTGTAGGCAGAACAGCATGAAATTATGAATTGGACTCCCATGATTAGAAGAAGAATTTATTATCACGAAGCCTATATATTTTTCAATTATATTCCGAATAATATTAGACATCGAAAAATGGTAACATTTGGAATTGATTTTCAGAACTGGAACTTCTGTAGACACTAGGTATTTTTCATCAGTTTTAAAAGCAGTTGGATGAAAACGATTTGTTGTTTTTCTGCGGATAATAATCACCACATAATTTGTTTCATTGCTATATATTTTCATGCATAATTTCTTCCCTGAAATCCGTCGATACTTTAGGTTTTCAAATGCCTTAGCAGCTGGTGTAAATGAGAACATTATTGCCACTGAACCATCTGAAAAACCTAAAAGCGATTTTTTTCGTGCCCTGCCCACAATGCCGAAATCAAAGATTGTGCCGAAAATAGCTAGTGGTACATCCAGCTTGGGAGCCAAGAGAAAAGGAGAAGCAGGTTTGAAAAATGACTTTAAACTCGGCCCAAATACTTTGAACATGATGGCATAGCCTTAGCAAAAAATTATTTCGACGTATATTTTAAGAATATAAAAGAAAATTTTTTCAGCATCTTAGCATTTTCAAACGAATTAAGCCTATTTCATGCATTTCAATTAACTAAAAAATGCTTTTTCATTCTGTTTGTAAACATATTTTTTCTTTGATTAAAAAAAGTGCATAATTTAATGTTACAATTGTTCATTGCATATCTTTGAAAATTGAGAATGATTTTCAATATAATTAGATATATATTGATCTCTCGAATTAAAAATTTCGCACATTGTACCTTATGCAGCGTTGAATGTACGTACACTGTTTTAACAATTTTTAAATCCTTTTGCTGCTCAATAATTATTCACTCTTAATCAGTAGCTAATTAGTGACTACGAGAATTATTTATGTACCAAAATCAATGTAAAAAATCCCAAAACTTTCAAAAAATTTACAGGAAAAAATTTTGGCATTCAATAAATGCATGAATATGCAACGAAACTTATTCTGCAGAATTTCTTGATTCTTGCATGAAAACATGATAAAACTATTGTCACAAAACACAAATATATATATATATATATTGTTAAATTGCATTTTAGCAATAGTGGGCATCATTAGAAGTCATACCATATTCATTTCTGTTGAAGTCCTTTAATAAGTTAGTTTTAGATGGCTTGTATCGTCGCAAAACATTCAAATGCATATTTATAGATACATAGCCGATCCACCATTTCCCTTATCAAAAGACAACTCTAAATTACAAGAATTTATAGAACATATATATATATATATATATATGCACATATGGGAAGAGAGTGTTTATTTATATGTGCGTTTTATAGATGGGAGCAATAGCGATGAAGATAGTGCCGAAGTTGTGAGTTTGTTGAAAAAAGTTGAACAAATGCAAAAGAGCAGCGAAAATAAGAAATTTCGTAAAAGTATGGAGACAAAAGCGACTCAAATTCATGCTAGCTTAAAGAGAGTTGCTACAGTGGAAACAAAAGCTGTTCACTTGAACATTACTAAGGATTTCAAAGATGTACACGTAAGTGAATTTTCAATTTTATTTAAAAATTATATATATGAGCATATTTGCAGTACTCTGGTGTACCGCAAAACATTAATGAATCATTCATACTAATTATTTTTTCACGGACAGCCATTAAGAAAAGTCCTGGAAATATTTTTTTAATTTTCAGATGCTGAGTCTAAATCATTTTACTTGTCTAGCCCAGCTTATGACAGTTCATAAATGCTGATTGCTTCCTAAAAGATTTATCATTGTAGTTGAAATTGCTAGAAAAAAACCACCTGTTGAGTTAGGAAATGACAAAATAGTGATACTATGCTGTTTTGGGGTATACGGGTATTTTGGGATATTGGGATAATGCCAATATGTTTGTATGCTGATTTTTTAGCTTACTTTTGCTTCACAAATATTTCTCTGTTTTACACAGAGCTTTTTGTTTCGAAATTCAAATTATTTGATATATATAATAACTTGGTATCACAATGGTAATCAATAAATTAACCTTGTTGGGTATAATTAGAAATGAAAGGTAGAATTGCAGTGAAAGAGACTAAACACAGTTATAAATAAAAAATGAATAAGTAGTTAACGTTACTGGTTTACTGCATGCTAAGTTTGTCGATGGCAGTTGGATTATACTCTGGAAATATATAGGCAACTACATATTATAATAGGCTGCTATTTTGTTTACTAGGCAGAATAATATGAAGTGTTCTAGAATGTTCTATGATGATTGTAGAATATTATCCATATTGAAGTAGGTTGAATGAATTTTATTGATATTGTCACTTTTTGTTCCTTTGTTATAGTTTCGATGCAAATGTACCTTCACGTACACAGTGATGTTTTTAATGCGAGATATAAACGAGTTGCATATCAATGCACATCTAATTGAAAACTATTCTTAGCATAATTTTTTATTGTACTCAGAAGAAAGCTGATGTGAGATGGTAGGTTAGTTGATGTTAATGGAATTGATTTTTTTTAAAATTTTTCCTCTAGATTTAAAATTTTTTCCTCTGGATTTATTACCTCTAATAGTTCAAGTAAATGGAAGTTTTGATGCTTCAAGAATTTATTTCTATTAGCATATATTGGCCAATGAAACTACACAGTTTTAGAATAGAATGTTGAAATATTTTTTAACTTCATACCTTTTTGAAATTATTCTGAATTATGACCTTTCGAGAAAAGTAAGTAGATGAGCTGAAAAGTTGCGGAAATATGAGTTTGCCCTTTCGTAGCTTTTCAATATCCCTAATCATTAGTTGGGTATTTTACTTATTAAAATCTTGGTTTTCAACATCTTTCTTACAGTTATCCAACTGCAAAATATAAATATTGCTTTTAGTTGATAATCTGTAAGTTGATGGACCACCAAATGATGTTTTCTATTATTCGTTAGTGTACCACTCCACCAACCTCCACTCGCAGATGTATTTCTATCTCGAATTCAATATATTCGATAAACTGATAATTCTTAGTATAACCGATAGTATCAGTTTATTGAATATCAAACGTATAAGTATCATTGTAATCTAATTTTATTTTTCGTCAAGATTTTAATCTGCTGTACGTGCAGACGGAACTCAGTGCGTGCAAGTCTGAAGTCAGTATTTCATTACGTGAGCTCTCTGATTTAACTGAAAAGCACCAGGAGTCGTGGCGTCGAAAGCGCGAAGAAATTCAACTGTGTTTAGACGAAATAAAACAAGTCATGGAAGATTTGAATGGACTTGAACAGCAGTACGAAGAACAGGTCGGTATTGCAGCTAAGCATATTTCAGATCAGTGTAATGCAAAGCTTATTGAAGTACGAGAAATAGTCGAGGTAATCTGAATCAATTCTTAAATTTCAAATATTTTTTGGTATAGAACCAGATATACAGTTGATCTTCTAAGTGGTCTGCTAAGTACTGTATTCTATTATATGATAGCTATACAATCCACCAACCACCCTTTACTGATGTGTATTGCTATCTTTAATCAGATTTGTTCAATTAACTTATAATTTTTGGCATAACCAATGGAATTAGTTTATAGGATATCAAATGTACACTAAGTAAACTTTGCATCGATCGAATTCGCTTTTAATGAATAGTTTCTAATAAAGAACAAACATAAAAGTTTTATTATGCCAATTTCGGATTTAACGAACTTTGGAAATAGCAAATTCACTTCAAACTAATTTCCACTTGTAATGAGTAAGCCAAAATATCACATTGCGCAAATTTCAGCTTCAGATATTCGAATGCATGGAACTCGCATGTAACAAATTTAGTTGGTGGTCCCTAGAAATTCGTTATATCCAAAGTTTGTATGATATTATAAGCAGACGAAGTAATGCAGCTAAGGCTTTAGGCAATCCTTTTAACAGTAAAACTCGAATTAAAAAGCCAGGTTTAAATGGTAGTATCCTTTGAAATCAATAGCTCGTCATTCTCATATATGAATGAAAGGGCATAACAAGCCTTTTGCAGTTAAATATAAGCTTTTAATATACAATAAAAAGTCATACTTGAATGGACAACTTTGGTAAATAATATTTGTCTGAGTATCATTCCTTTCTTGTCCAAAACATTGAATGTAATGATATTTATATGAAATAAGTGCATTTTTTTCAGATGTTATGCTCTTGAAATGAGCTTTCAAAATGTTTACATGACTCAATTGAATGTATTAAAATATGGATATGTTTGACTTAACACTATGGGCTCTGTCTGCGCTATTCTTTGCTATGTTCAATTATATTCTTAGTCGATTTAAAGCTCTAATAGATGAGTAAAAGTTTTTCTAGCTCAATTACGACAAAATTGACGTGTATTTTAATTCATACAACAAACATAATGAGCAAAACGCTTATAACCCCACCACTCTTTATATTAAAGCAAATATTTTAAAGAGTATGTTTAATTTATTCAATAATTAGTGATTTTTTCATCCAAACAATTTGAATTTTTTATATTTAAGACCAGTATTTTTATCACTAATATTAAGATTTAAATCAATTAAATTATAATTTTCGTAACTCTTCTGGGTTATTTAGGTATTTCAACGCGTAAGAGCAGAATTTGTGGTCGATTTTTATAACTGTGACCTTTCATTCATACATATTTCTAATCAGAAAATTAAATATGAGGTAGTTACGTTTTTTGTAACTAGAACTACTTATTTTTTCCAATTTTTTTTATTAAAATTCAATTGATTTGCAGGGGATCAATGCAGAGCAACATGCAATTACAGATATGTTTGGGGCGCTGGCTCCTTCGATTTGTTAAAAATGTTCTAGCTGCATGCATACTTATAGTCTATATTGATAGAATAGTATATTTCCATTCAATAGACACATTGCGTTCTGAGCCGAAGTTAAAGAACTGAAAATAGCTCATATAGAACTTTTTTTGCAGCTCTTGATGTTTTTGAAATTGGGTCTATGTGAGCTAGATAATCTTTCGGAGAAAATCTCGAATTGTCTATCAAATCACATAAATAGAAATATTATTCTAAAAATAAATTTTTTTGCTTTTTCATTCTTTTCATCAAAGATTTTTATTTCTTCTACCTTGCTGTACTGTCATTGCTGGTGCGCTGTACAGTGATAATTAATGCTTGAAGCTCCTTCTGATATAGCTTTGAAGCAAATTCACACCTTCAGCACCCGGCTAATCGTAGGCTTCACTTTTTCAATTAAGTTTGGCCGATTTAACTTGTTCGCCAATTCTACTTTACAATATAATAACATGCTTCACAGTAGGAACAGTATGTTACCTCAAATATAGCAAATTTCAATATACCGAATTTTCGCTTCTAACAAACAATTTGGGGATTCCGGCCAATTTCTATAAATTTGGAATGTATGATAACTCTATCGAATTTAGGTACTTGTAGTTAACGGAATACTTGAAGGAACTGTACAAATATTAAAATTAAAAATGTGTTCAAAGAATAATTTTAGTTATTTTCAAACCTCCTTCTATAAACGATGTAGATATTTGGGAAGAGTGTATAATATGCAGTATGAGCCATCTCACTCTACCAGCTTATAAATAATTATTCCTAAAGAAGGATTTCCAGCAATACAGAACGATAAATGTTGTGTTCTGAGCATAACGTTGTGTGTCAACGTGTTACCCAATCAGTTTGATTAGAAGTAGAGTCTCATTCTCAAAATATCTTTGAAATTTCATAATGTAATGTTTTATAAATAGGAAGTTTATTTTTAAATTGGAATTTGAGAAATCTGTCAATAGCTTTTTTAATGCATGTTCAGTACATGTAAAGCATTTTATATTGTTATTTGAAATGTACATCCATTTTTGTTGTTTCTACTACAAAAACCTGTGAACATTGACAGTTTATTATATGTGAAGCGTTTTAATTTATAGTTCAAAATATATGCAAGTTTTTCATTTTTTTGAAAGTTTCTGTCCAGTATTAACATTTAAAATATTTCAGAGATTCTATTAGAAAGTTTCTATAGTCTTTGTTTCTTTGAATAGTAAAGATTAATGGCTATTCATTTTAAGGGTGGGGATTTTATAGGATACACTTGGTAGAAAAGCTGCTCTGTGAAGTCCTCAACATTATAGATGTTTTTATTGATCGGTGATACAAAGACAAATACACTAAGACATTGGCAATACACTGGTGTACCATCTATGCATTGTATCACGTAAACTTTCTGCTCAACAAAAAATTCATGTAGAAGTTTTTGAACTGGATGATTACCAAATTATTTGTTTCAAGTTAAAAAAACTGTGTAAAATTAAAGAGCAAATGAATCAAGATTAAGTAGAAGATTCATTCAGATTGTAATGACAAAGATGTTCAATGTGGACATATTCTATTCCGTAATTAGCATTTTCCTGTTAGGAAAATAGAAACACAACAAATAACTTAAAAACAGAAATAGTATTCGATATTAACCTACATATGTTGCTGAAAGTAAGATAACTTTTGCAACACATAAAACATAGTAGCATGAAAAATACGGTTCAGTTCTCTAAAGTATCTTAGAACTGAAACTGAAGCTAAGCTGAAAACAAACTGAAACCAAGCTGAGACCGAACTGAAACCAAAATCAAAACATGGACAAATCATACTGCAGCTACATAGAAATAAGAACTAACCCTTAATAGAGTTAATTCCTAACACCAGGTATATTAAATTAAATGATATTTAATAAAACCGGTACAACACTACCAGACTTAAATTAAACTACAACAGATTTTCCATGATACTCGATCTAAAAACTCATTTGAACATATGTGCTCATGTTTACTTTATATTGTTTAGTTCAAAAAGTTAATAGCACCATATATGTTCATGTTCAATTAATAGACAATGACAATAAACTGTCTTTAAAACAGTTTACACAAAAAAATGTTAAAATTAGAAAAAAACTAAAAAATTTTTCAAAGTTCTATTAAAATAGTATTATTAACTACAAAGTTTATTGTAGTTTACTATTTCTAACTTTTAGTCCTGCAAAAATGTACAAGTATTTCAAACTTTTTGCTCAAGAGATGAGTTTATGTCAACTTCTTTGTTGAGAGGAAATTCATTAGCTATTATAACTCCTAAATCTAGTGAGTACTACCAAGACTGAAATGGAAAATACATCAAGAGTATAAATAGTAGTATATTAAGGAAGTACCATCATGTGTTGCCGAGACTGAATCTCAGCAACACATCCAGAAAAAGATATTCAAATGTAAATGATTATCAGCAAACAATCTTTAAATAGAAAACATGGCATACAAATCAATTCGTAACATTAGCATCCAGTAGTTTGTTGAATCAGCATTAAAAGCAAAAAACACTGAATTGGCCATTCATTCGAATAAAACATAAAAAAGTTGCATGTGTCTAGTAAAAAAGGAAATGTTCATATAAGTAAACTTTTTGGCTTACAAAGATAAAGAATAGAGAGGAGAAAAACTCTACAGGGTACCATTATAATCAATATAAACTATTGTATACTAATATAAATATACTTTTAAAAACATAATCTAACTGGAATTCAGTGGTTGTCCAGCACCCTGGATTGTTCATAAATCTTTCTTTATAACACCAATGTACTTAGTCATGAATTGTACAGTTTCACCAAGCATTTGTTTCATTAGACCTAAATACATCAACTGCCTCTTACACAAGTTGAGTCTTTTGTAACATTCAGAAAAATTTTCTTCACTCTGCTTTTTTAACTTATTTCACCTTATAAATAAAGGAAACCATATCCATCAATAAACAAATGTATTGAGAACTTTTGAAGTAAAAAAGATTTTTCACTAAATTGGAAAATTATTGGTACACAGTTCTACCATGCCAAGCTGTACTGTTTTGAAGGAAAATAACAGTAGCTTTTTTCATTAATATTAGTCTTGAAAAGTTAAAATAACAGGAAAAATTTGGCTTTCAGCAAGCAAAAAATATTAGCAAATCTCTCAAATGGACTTACATAATTTGAAAGCTTTTGCCTAATGTTCTTTACATTGTATGAAAATACTTGAGATAGAAAAAGTTTTTGAAACATAGTTCTAACAATGTAAAAAAGTTCATCCTTGATCACCCAAATAATATCATTTATATCAATATGCTTTTCTGCTGAATGAAATGGTTCTACAAAGTCAAGTACCAATATAATGTATTTGCACATGCACTAGGAGGGAAAAAACAAATACCTCACAAAATAGGAATATAAAAAGTTGAAATAAAATGAATTTTAAGCAGCTGTGAAAAAAACTGATTTTTTGTGATGCCAATGATTACTGATTAAAATGATGCACTTCGTGTATGCAAGTGATATGACATTGATAACTTGTGAATTTTTTTAACTATTTATGCTAATGACAATTTTTTATTATGGTTATAAACCGATTGGTTCAACTGTCAGGATATTTGCCGGTCCTGCTACCTCTTTAAGTTATTATGGCATAACTGCTCAGCTATGTTCACCAGTATTTGTCTTTATTCACCTATAATTTGCCTACACCTTTCTATAATTTTCGCCCCTTTTACCCATTTGCGCCTTAAATACCAAACCCTTTATGTCTACACCTTTGCCGTAATCCTTTATGGAATCCTTTGAGCACCTACTCTACAAATTGTCACGTGTCATCTTTCTTAAAGTTATTTTGAAACTTCTTGGATTATTTTCTACAACCAGTTCAACCTAGGAAAGAATGATTCTATTTTCATCATGCTCTCTCAAAACTCTTCTTTACCAACTTTGAACTCTGCTTCAAATGACTGGATATTATTCTAGAACAGTCATCAGAGCTTTAATCCAGTTAGAATTGGTCCTTTTATCAATTACTTCACTTTACTCCACTTCAATCCACTTTGTTTCTGCCAAAGACAATTTCTTGGAATTACATAAATAATTCTAGAACTGTCACAAGAATACATATGGAAATTATTGCATTTATTTATGAACTAGAAGATGCAGCAAGATTTATCGGAGAGCCAGTTTCAAGGCCACTTCAAGAGGGTATACTGCAGGAGTAAGTGGGGACATGTTTATTGGTTCAGTATTGTTTTTCTGTTCATTCTTCATAAGTTTAGTAAAACTTTCATATTTTATTAAATCTTTTCTGCATTTGCTGTTTTCTCTCTGCCTTTATTGGCATTCACTCCACCTTAGATACCAATAAATATATTATATTATTGTATCGTCTCCTCCTTTCTCTTAACATTGACTCATACTTCAACCAAGTCAATTGGTTGAAATCATATATTTATTGCTAAGTTAGCCACTTACTCAGATTTAGAATGGATATTCGAGTATTCTCATTTTTACATAAATTCGTAATTTTTGTCCTATAAAGTAGATAAGGACGTGTAAAATTCACAATTTACATTTGGTCTCTCTTGTTTTTGAGGCAAATTTTTATGGTTTTACCAAACTGAAGAATAGTTAGCTAGTTAATGAACTGAAAACTAACAATATGTGCTTTATTCTGACATTATGCACTTAACATTACTTGAAGTTGAAAAAGAGTAAAACCAAATTTTTTTCATATAAGTGTTTTATCAGTATAAACTGAATATTTTTTTGTTTTTTGACAAGTCATTGATATCTTTTTAAATCAGGCATTGTTTTACAACATCTCATGAGCAATAAAAAATTAGAAATTGATTATTTTGGGGTCATGTCAAGATGCAGAGGCTAGAGATGAGGACACAAGAGAACAACACAAGAGAGTAACAGCCTTGAACAGGTATATTATTCTTAACCTGTGTTGCAAGAAGTGAGATCACTTCTCAAATGCAACACTAAACTAGAAACTGAAGCATCATGTTCTCAAAAAGAGAACATTCTTTTTGAGAACATATTTCAAGTTGTCAGAATATCCGCAACTACAAAGATAAGGGATTAACCGTATTACGGGTTAATTCATGACAGGTCATTGCAAGCAGCATTACTAGTTTTATTTCTCCTTGTTTACTTGCTGCAACTGGTGTTCACTTGCAGTCCTGACTGCTTCAGTTGGATTCAACTTTTCTCTTTATTGTGTTTCATGCTCTATTCAACAGAGCTTGAAACTATTAGCCTACTATTGAATAAAAAATCTTCCAATTACCTGTATGTTAGGAATTAACCAGTTAACGGTTAATCCTATAACTATGTTAGCTGTGTCATTGTTTCTGTTCTCAGTTTAAGTATTCTGACTGCTGACATCATGTTCTCACTTTAGCCAATGGAATAGTGCCACAGCGCAATTACTACTGGTCCATCATACGATTGAATAATTGTCAGTCTTACGTTGCTAGAATTCACTTCTAGCAATGCAGCAATATATACTGTATGATTTATGTTCAAATGTCTGTTTGTATTACATTAATTCTGTATCAGTTTGAAAATAGGATGATATTATTGAAGTATTTTTACATATCTACCTACTCTTCTTTACTGCTTGATTTAATAAGTCTTGATCTACGTAGTTTAGAATTTAGGAGGGAACTAGGAATGTACAATATTATATTTTTAGCTAAGTTTTTGATAAAATTGTTTTACACAAAGTTTTATTTAGCTGTTCCAAGCTCTTATGTTTTTTTCAACTACAGCTTGATTTTTGTTTTATAATTTTTAAAATATCTTTATAGCTTTTAGCTAGCCAATGTATCTGTGTAGTTGATAAGCATTGAAGTACTAGAAGACCCTGTTGTTCATAAAATATTGTATGATAATATCCTTTCTCCCAAAACTAAAAATGTTTTATTTGATATTGTAGTTATTTTTGTTTGTAAGTTACAAGGCACATCTCCCTTTATAAATGTATTGGATCTTTGATAAAAAAAGTTAGCAAACATTTCTATAATTTTTCTGCTAGAAAATATTTTGTTTTTTACTCATTGGATCAAGTAGAACATTTATCCCATGGACTTTATGTGTTCACAAAACCCAATAAATCATGAGATCTCTTGGTGGTTAAGTTGTATAAATTACATGTCAAACTTCAAATACAATTTGGTCACTACTCTATTTCAAGAATGCCCATCATGTACTGATACTCATTAATTTTTAATGTTTTTTTTACCAATATGACTTGATTAATGATATTGATCTATAAGCTTATTTTTCATCATCACAAGACAGCACTTACCATTGCTAGCTGTAGCATCATTATGCTTTAAAAAAGGAGCAAAATGGACTCTGTTGACCAGATAATAACTAAAGAGGTTTACAGCTGATATTGATTTCTATCATAAAGCACTCTTGATAGTTTATGACATTTGCCGTACTGTCTAGTTAATAGAACAGTAAGTTATTTTCTTTCTTTCAAGGTGTCTAAAATTAAAATATGAATTAGAAGTGTTGGTACAAATTCACCAAATAGATGTGTTCATGCTTTTTGTACCAGGATGAATAAAAGTGCTCTTTAGTCTTGAACATTATAATCTGCTGAACTCTAAGGTAGTACTTGAATGACAAAAATGCTCGGATTATGATTCATATTGTTTACATTCCTGCTACTGCAGTCTACTACCATAAAAATTTAAAGTACCATTTACAGTGATTCTTTTTCTTTATTTGTCCACTGTATTAAGATGGTGCTCAGCTAAACAAATAATGTACTAATGTGTAGTTTATCACTACTTAGGACAAAAAAGATACCATTACCTTTTAGATAGTGCTATTAATCGTTAAATGTTTCCATTTCATATTATTTGTCTTCTTTCATATTGAACCATTTTTTCATGGTACTTTCCAAATTTGATCAACAATATTTGAGAAAATGAACCACCTATTCAATGATTCTTCAATGCCAGTAGAGCATGGCACTGCAATCGAGTTCAGCATAAATTAGAATAGAATAGAAAAAAAGTTTCATATATTTCAGGCAAATATTACAATAATTTTGCTAAAATGATCTGTTTGACCAAGCATCACACCTGAGCAATATAAAATGTAAGTCTTGGCATTTTTATTGTGCAAGGTATTACTTATTGTTCTTATCTTACACCCTTGCAGTTTATTTCAAAATTTGAATCGAAAATGTGCTGTTCATCAATTTTGCAACAATCAATGGTTGCTACAAAAATCTGAACCGGTTGAAATTTAAGTACTGGGGTGAAAAATACCTTAGCCATCAGTACATGGTCAATATGGAACATTTTCCAAAACAAGTTATTTGCTGCTGATTGGTAAAGATGAACATTGATCCTTTAGTTGGATGTAGGAAAATATTACTTTTATTTGATTAATATTATATTTCATTGACAGTAACTCTGGATGCTGATAGAGTAATATTATGTATGAAGACAGTTCGCGGTACACCATTCATTCATGAATTTTGCGTAAGTCCTACATTCAAACTGAAAATTTCTATGCTGAGATTTTTTTGAACTCGCTGAGATTTTTTTGAACTCGCTGAGATTTGAGCTTTACTTTTTCTGAATAAAAAACAAACTTTGTGTAATATCTAAGAGCAAATGCTTTAAGTTTAGGTAGCAAATTCTCGTAAATTTTGAACCTCAAAGGCAATACATACGGTTAAGTCCCACTCTTCATCGAGAGATATCCACTACCCTGAACTGAATTTCGATTTCAACAAGTTTTTAATGCTGCAATAAAAGGATACCGATTTTTTCTTCTGTATTTAATCGTTACCAGTTGCATTGTTAATAATAAATGTTAGTAACAAAGAGGAAATTATTCAATGAATTTATCTTCATTTTAACCGAACTAACGGTTATAATAGGATGGATGGTAAAATTATAATAGATTTGAGTCGTCTCGGACCTAGTTTTAGCTACTTCGGCTCTACAAGACTTGATGCCAGGTTACGTCGTTGCTAGTGCCCACGCACATCATTGCGCCAACTCACCCGTTCGAAAAGAGGTAATTTAATTTGTAAACCAAACTAAATTTAAAATATTGATTTTGTATACGATACCAGCATATGATTCAAATGGCATTGCATATAAAAGCACTCCTTCCAATATTTGCTCATTCACACACCTGAATTTCGAACGTGGCATTATTTCCATCACATACTCGAAATTACGCGCCCCTCTCATTTCTAATTACAATCGTAGTCTGCCTAGCTTTTTCAATACACGGTGTGTTAATTTCCGTTGCTTTTGTCGTTACTTCTTAATGAGTGACACAATTGATTCCAGAATTACATATTGGTATCAATCGATTTGTCATAGAAAAATGTAAAATTTTCTTGCGCTGCAAAATATTCAGTGAGTGAGATTACGCTGCATTTTGAATCAGAAAAGAGCTTGATAGGTTTAAAATTTAATTTTTGCTTTACATTCACGTTGATTAAATCAAAACTCCTCATGATCACTCAGGCTTTTTATTTCTGGTGGTATTAAGAGAAACAAATTAATTGACACAGCATCATAAAACACCGCGTTCTCGGCAGTATCTTATCTTAGTATGTATCAGGTTAGTCCCAAATCATCATTTTGAAGGCACATACTCTAGCTTGCCATGAAATTTTTTGGATTAGTTATTTGAGTTCAAATTATATATAATAGGTATACCATGCCGTCAGTTCTAGTTACTTTTGCTTGACACTATGTTCAAAATACCTTGACACACATTTGTTCGAACGTGTTCAATTTCCGAGAAAATCACCTGCTTCTTTATAATTGACTTGCTTCAATTGATTGCATCTTGATTCCACCAGTTTCGATTCCTTATTGTTGGCTTTGACTGAAATTTGTATTTACATGGATAAAATTTTTACGACGCCCAACAGCATTTAAAGTAATTTTCGTAATTTATGTAATGCACGTGTCTTATCAGATAGGTGCAAATAATATCGTGATGCTCAGAATTGCCCTATATAATACTACTATTACATTTGAAAGAGACCAATGATGACCATGTAGATTACAGCATAGATGGTTACGATGTTAGGATTAAAAAAAATTTCACCATGATTTCATTGAAATCTACCTGGTTCGGTTGCAGGTTGGTTGTGTGAAAATGATTGAATTAATTTGATGTACCTTGACTTGATTTTACTGGAATATTTTGTTTTAAGCAAGTTTGTTTGATTTGAATTAGAATATTATGCATAATTTGGTTTTAGCTCATTTCTTTGGTTAAAACGACCTCATTTGATTTTCATTATATAATTCGGTTTTAAACCAATTGTACCAATCGACAGCTCACAGGTTTAAAGTATCTTTATAGTCCATAGTTAGCTAAGTAGTTGTGTACAACATCAATATTAAACTATTATAGTGTCATGAAATCCAAATAATCTTTGAACACAAGTGAAATACGTACACTTTCGAAGCGGGTGAACATATACCGGTTTTTGAAGTTGCAGTTGGTAATGGTATTGACCTTCCGCATGACTGCAACCTTGGGGTGCGTTTTCATTTAATATTATGAATTTTAATTTGCACTGTCAAATAATTTCAACTGACTAATTGAAAATCACAAAATACATGGGTATATGATAATTGCCTCCTTTTTTCCGCAAAAATTTGAAAAATTAAAAAAAAACCCTAAATAATTTTCAAATAGGCAAATCAGATTTTTACATGAGCAGCAAAAATTAATAATCCAGGATGATTAAAATGTATTCCTGTTAGAAGGATGAAGGAGACTATACAATAATATAATATATTAAGAGGTACCTAAAATGAGTAAAGTCCGATGTACGGCAGAGGGCAGGCAAACAGCAAAAAGCAAAGAAAAGATTTAATAAAAATATAAAATTTTTATTAAACTTAGAAGAGTGAACATAAACACAAGACTGAACAAATAAATATGTTCCCGCTAGCTCCTGCGGTATACCCTCTTGAAGTGCCCTTGAAACTGTCTCTCCGGTGAATCTCGCTGCATCT
>JAULBW010006271.1:0-17271 GCA_032358265.1 Vaucheria bursata | reverse complement strand
GTAAGAGGGACTAAGTCGTAACAAGGTACCCGTACCGGAAGGTGTGGGTGGATCACCTCCTTAAAGGAAACGAACTCTCCCTAGCACGTCTAGAGAGACATTTCCAGGTCGAAGAACTAAACAAAGGCGCTACTCTATTGGGCTTTCGAAGCTGCGAACAAAAGACCCCTCAACCAACCGGTTGAGGGGTCTTTTCGTGCGTGAGGCTACAACGCCGCCGGCGTTAGGCGGGGCTGCTGCCCCGTGTCCCGCTCGTTCGCCGTGTTAAGAGTTTTGAATACGGGCCAGGCGTGCGGCTACACGTCGCTTCGCGCCGTACACCTTCGATGAGGCTTGCCTCAGTCCACCGGACCTCTTCCCGCTCTCTAAGAGGAGGGGGGTCTCCGTACGCGAAAAACAAAGGGGGCTGCCCGAAACGGGCAGCCCCCTTGTTTAGAAAGAACCTGAGGATTTACCCTACGGCCCTAAGCTTCTCCAGGGCCTTCTCGATGCCCGGATCTCGCTCTTCCGTAACCGGTTCCGTGACCTCGACATCCGGCACGATCGGGTTCTTCTCCAATCGGATGCCATCCCGGGTGACGTAGTCGCTAATCGGATACTGGATCTCGTAACCCTGCGGAAGCCGCCGATACACCGAGGCGAGGACGGCACCGGCAGAGGAGACGCCAACGACGGGCGACTTCAGATGCTCTCGGAGAGCCGCCGCGCAAATCTCGCTCGCGCTGGCGGAGCCACGGTTGATAAGGACCGCGATCTTGCCCGCGAACGGGTCAACCGAGCCTTTACGCGTTTTGAACTTGTTGGTCGTCGCCTTGGCCAGGATGACCGGATCGGCCTCCACCTTGCCTTCGTGCTCGCGTGCGTATCGTTCCGAGTTTCGACGGGAGACGAACGTGCCGATTTCCGCTTCGGCGGGAAGGAGCAGGCTGAGCAGGTGATTCAGATTGTTCACCGCCCCGCCGCCGTTCGAGCGAAGGTCTAGCACCAGGTACTTGGCTTTGGCCGCTTCGCCAAGCATCCGCTCGATCTCCTTACGCTCGTAGCCGCGCTGGAAGCTGTGGATCTTGAGCACCGCCGTGTCATCCCCTTTCCAGGTCAAAGTGTCCGGCCGCGCCAGCGAGTGAGGCTCTCGCTTCAGCTTCACCTCGCGCTCAATGCCGTCCGCACCCTTCACCTTCAAAGTCGCTTCGGAGCCGTTGTCCCCTTGGAGGGCGAGAGGCGTGTTGGGGAGCTTGCCGTCGATCTGGGTGATCGTCTCCCCGGTTTTGATGCCGGCAACCTCCGCTGGACCCTTAGGGAAGAGGTAGGTCACCGTCAAGCCGCTGTTCGTAGTCCTCGTGAGAACGCCGATTCCGATCATCGTCGTCCGTCGGCGCATCGTGGACGCACGAGGAGGCGAGAAGCGGATATGACTGATCCCGAAATTGCGAAGAGCGCCGTTTACCGCGCGGGTGAATCCGTTCTCCGAATCCGCCTTATCCAGCGCATCCCGCTGCTTCTCAACGAACTCAGGCCACTTCGTCAGGTCGACTCCCGGGACGAACGCCTCCCGGGTAACCACCTCTTCAAGGGACTTCAGAATCTCGGCCTTTTGCTCCTTGGTCAACGCGACCGTAGGGGCAGCAGGGGCGACGGTCGGACCGGTTGTGGGAGGCGACGTTTGGGCACCGGCGCCCATCACGAGGCAAGAAAGTGCGAGCGCCGAAAGCAGCGCGCGAAAACGGACCCTCATGTCTGGCATTTTAGGGGTATTAACGCCCTCTCGCCAAAGGAGTTCAACGCGCGGAGGCGCTAACGATGTTCTGTCCTCGCAAGAATCAGGGGAGCGCGAGAAGTTGTTACGGTTTCGAAGTGTTAAGGTATTGGGGAGGAATCAACGCCTCACCATCTCATCACCGCGAGATCCCAACATGTTTATCAAACTCCTCATCGCCGGCATGGCGCTCGTTTCGGGCAATCCCCAGGACGTGCTGAAGAAGATCACCGAGAGTCGCGCCGAAGCGGTGCGGGTGGCGCGCGAGAATAAGCAGCCGATCGACACCACCGCGCTACAGGCAAAAGCGCGCGAGATCGCGGCCGAGGCGGTAAAGGACGTCGATCCGAAGACGGTCGACCGCGCTTCCGCATACGCATGGGCTCGCCTCTTTGAGATCGCCGATCGACGGGAGGACGCCATCTTGGCCGCGGAACGGGCGGAAGGAGCGGAGGCGTTCGCCGCGGGGCTCCTGATTATCGATTCAGAGATCGCGCTGGGCCGTGGTAACACCCTCTCGGGCCGGATTGCCAAACTCCCGGTCACGACCGTCGACGATCAGATCGCCCTCGGCACCCGGATCGCCTTCGCGTACGCCGATCAGGTGAAGGCCGCCAGTGGCACCGCCGAAGCCAACCGGGTTATCAACGAATTCATCGCTAAGCCGCCCGTCGAGGATTTGAAGGTCGCGGCCGAGCGTCGCTTCAACGCCCCGAAACCCGCCCTGCCGGCCGGCGCGATTGCCGCCGCGTCGGTCAGTGGCGGCACGCCTCGCACGGTCTCGGTCGAGGAGCACCAAAAGCGCATCGAGCAAACCCTCGAGAGTCTGCGCTACCAACTCGTGAAGAAGCAGAGCGACTACCTCGTCGCCGACGGGAAGCCGGGCGAGGGCCTGGCATTGCTGAAGAAGTTCCGTGACGGTCTTCCCGCCGGCTCCGCGCTCGTACGGAGCATCGATGGCGAGCTGAAGGTGAAGTCCCTCCCCGGCAGCGTCGCGCCCTCGTTCACCTTCACCGAGACCATCGGTGATTTCAAGGGGCTGGAGTCGCTGAAGGGGAAGGTCGTCCTCCTCGATTTCTTTGCGCACTGGTGCGGCCCCTGCAAGGCGGCGTTCCCGGACATGCGCCAAACTCTCGCCGACCTCAAGCCGAAGGGGTTGGAGATCGTGGGCGTCACCCGTTACCAGGGCTATTACGGCTCTGAGGCGGCCCAGAGCCGCGACATGCCGAAGGAGACCGAATTCACGAAGATGGAGGGCTTCGTGAAGGAGCACAACCTCACCTGGCCCGTCGTCTTCACCGACCGCGCCCCGTTCGACGCCTACGGGGTTACGGGCATTCCCCACCTCGTCGTCATCGACCGCACCGGCAAGGTCCGCGAGATCAAGATCGGCTACAGCAAGGAGACCTACGGCAAGTTCCGCACGAGCCTGGAGAAACTCCTGGCGGAGTAATGACGGCAAAGCCGTGTAGCTGCTCCCTCTCTGGGTGCGGCTACACGCGCTCCGTGCGTATGCTTCTGCTAATGCCTACCGATCCGCTCCTTATCGAATTGCCTGCCACCCTCGAAGGGCCTCGGCTTACCATTCGGCCGTACCGGGCGGGAGATGGAAAGGAGATGCACGCGGCGGTGAACGAAGACGTCGGCCATCTGCTGCCGTGGATGGTGTGGGCGTATAAGCACGCGTCCGTCGACGATTCCGAACTGGTTGCCCGCCGGTGCCGGGCGGCTTGGGAAGCGCGCGAGGATCTCACGATGGCGATGTGGGATCGGGAGCGCGGACGGTATCTCGGCGGAACGGGCCTCCACCGTATTCAGTGGGAGATTCCCGCGTTCGAAATCGGCTACTGGATTCGGAAGAGCGAGGAAGGAAAGGGTTACGTCACCGAGGCGGTTCAACTCCTTACCGATTTCGCCTTCGGCACTCTGAAGGCGAACCGCGTCTTCCTAAGGGTGGCGACAGACAACGTCCGAAGTCTCGCGATTCCGCCCAAAGTGGGATACGTGCAGGAAGGCGTCCTCCGCAACGCGGTGACGGACGCGCATGGAGATTTGCATGACCTTGCGATTTTCGGCATGACGCCGGAAGAGTGGCGCTTGCGGTCCGTGGTTCGTTAGGGAACCGGGCTCCTCGCGAAGCCCCGATCCGCGGGTTGCCGGTCAGGGCTAATCGTCGCTACAATAGCGCACCTGTGTCGATATAAGGATAAATCGGCACGAAGGCGACGTTGCCCATGTCCATCACGCTTCTCCTTTCCGCCGCCGCGGCCCTCCAGATCACCGTTCGTCCGGATGAGCTCTGCCAGCGGATTTATGGCTTTGGGGGTTCGATCACCTACAACGGCGACGCCTTGATCGACTATAAAGGGCGCGATGCGGTCTATCGGGCGCTCTTCTCCGATCTGAAGCTCGACATCCTTCGCCTCCGCAACTACCACGACTACGAAGGACAGCAGGCGGGTTACGAACGCAAGACGCGCGACTTCGCCCGGGGCGCGCGCCGATGGAGCGGGGCCGATAAACGGGGCGGGAAGGCACCGGTGCGCCTGATGTTCACCTCCTGGTCACCGCCCGCGCGGCTGAAGAGCAACCGGCTTGTCTCCGGACGCTCGGACGGCACCGACAAGGGGAAGGAGAACGTCACCCTCCGCCGGAACCCGGACGGTTCCTATGCTTACGGAGCGTTCGCGGATTGGTGGCTGGATAGCCTGCGTAACTTCAAAACCCAGGCGGGGGTGTATCCCGATTACATCGCGATCCAAAACGAACTCGATATCGCGGTCTCCTACGAGGGATGCGAGTTCCTGCCCCAGGAGGGAACGGGCAAAGACGGATTTGGCTTCGCAGGGTACGACCGGGCGCTTTTTGCGGTCTCCGATCGATTGAAGAAAACGCTCGGGAAGGATGCTCCGAAGATCGTCGGCCCCGAGACGTTCACCATCCGCCCGATGCCGCCCGCGAAGACCCACGTCCACGCTTACGCCGACCCGGAGACGGCGGCGGGGCGAAGGGTGCTGGACCGCCTTTGGGGCGTCTCCTATCACCTCTATGGCTCGGAAGCCGAGACCGCCAAACAGGAAGAGTTTCACCGCCTCCTTGGCGCGATCCGGCAGGACTACAACCCGGACGGGCGGGGCAAACCGCTTTTCCAGACGGAGTTCTTGGAAGGCAGTTCCCTCACCTCGGTGGCGGGCATGATCTCCGACGCCCTCACCTACGGCAACGCGAGCGCCTATCTTGTCTGGATCCTCGCCCGCCGCGCCGACCTCCCTGGCTATGCCGCGGTCTTCTTCAATCCGGCCGACGGCAGCATCGAGCGCCGCGAGCGGTTCTATGCGCTCAAGCACTTCTCGGAATACGTGGGGGAGGGCTGGACTCGTGTAGAAGCTTCGCTGCCCGATCCGGCGGTAAAGGTCGCCGCGTTCGTAAACAAGGAGCGCTTGGTGACGGTGCTGGTCAATCCTTCGACGGCGGAGAAGCGGGTGGAGTTAGCCCCGGCCGGTTACGGCAAGCCCGTTGCCCACCGCTCGACCGAGGGCGACGGGGGCGAACGGTGGAAGGAACTGACCGGACCGGTGGTGCTGCCGCCGAAGTCGGTGGTGACGGTCCACTTGCGCAAAGCCTGATACGGACCGCGGACGCTCCCGTCCGCTCCGGAACCTTCGAATTGTCCCGGTACCGGCGTCAAGCCAAGATTTCCGGAGCGGACGGGGGCGTCCGCAGTCCGTGATGAGTTGGCATCTTCCTTCGAACGGTGTTACACTCTTCTTTCGATATAAGGATATATCTGATGAGTGCAACTCTTCGCGATGTCGCCGAAGCCGCCGGTGTTTCCATTATGGCGGTCTCCAAAGTCCTTCATGGACGCGGGGCGACCGTGCGTGTCGGTGCCCAAACCGCGGAGCGGATTCGGAAGGTGGCGGGTGAACTGCGGTACCAGCCCAATCACATCGCCCGCTCGCTACGAAGCCGCCAGACGCAGACCGTGGGCGTCGTCCTCCAGCACTTCGACCGCCTCACCGAGCAGAACCCTTACTATCCCCAGGTCTTTAACGGTCTGATGGGAGCCCTTTTTCCCGCCGGCTATACCCTCGCGATCTGCCCGAAGCTGGTCCAGCGGTCCGATGAAGGGGTGATCTCCGATGGTCGCTTCGACGGCATCCTCTGGTGCCGTCCGGACTTTACCGAGGACTCCGTACAGGGCCTTCGCCACTCGCGCATTCCGGTCGTGATGATGCACGCCCCGCCCGGGTCGGCCTCCGGCATTCCCACGTTCTGCGCCAACAACGACGGAGCGCTTCGGCTGGTCGTCCGGCACCTCGCGGAGTTAGGACATCGCCGCATCGGCTTCGTCATCGATCCCGTGAATGCCCCTACCGCCGAAGGACGGGACCGCGCGGCCGCATTCCAAACCGCGATCGCCGCCGCCGGGCTGGAGGGCGACGTTCTGATCTGGGATTACGACTCTCCGGAACTCGCCCACTACCGGGAGGGCAAGGCTCCCCATACCGCCCTCGCCGCCTTTTCCGACTTCCACGCGGGGCAACTTTTAGAAGCTTGTCAACGGGTTGGCATTCGCGTTCCCGAGGACCTGTCGGTGGTCGGCTTCGACTCGAATGCGTTCTGCGAGACGACATCCCCCCGTCTGACTTCGGTGTCGCAACCGGTCGAGCGGATCGCTTTCGAGGCGACCACCCACCTGCTCTCCCTTATCGAAGCGGGGGCGGACGGCAGCGTCGAAGATGCCCCGCGCTCGTTTATCTACGACTGCGGGCTTGATGTACGCGACTCGACCGCCAAGCCCAGAGGCCGTTAGAGGAGGGTGGCCTTCGGTCCGGCGACGCCATCTTCATCGAAGGTTACGCAAGGCGCTTCACATGAACCAAGCCCCGATTGGGCCACGCGTCAAACCGGGCTATTCCGTTCTGCGTCCGGTACCGTCTTAGATGTCCGCCTTGGCGCACTTCGAATCTTCGCCACCGTAAGGGCACCTCGACCGTCAGCCGCTGGTCCCATAACGCAGCGAGCGGAAGGCCGAAGGTTTCAAGCTTCGCCGGATCACAGGCCACCTGCAAGGAGAACCCATGCGGGTTGAGACGCATTCGCAACGGGCGGAGTGAGTCGCGTTCCCGGACGTACTTCGCGACCTCAATGGACGGAGCGGTCCAAACATGCGGCCGCTGCCGAATTAGGTTGTCGAGCAATCTCGTAAACACGGGCACACTGTTCGGAAGCCACTCTCCGCCAATGCCATGAAAGCAGATGCGGCACCAACTTCCCTCCCAACGGACGGTTTCGATGAAGGAGACCGGGTCCGTGTCGTCGTCCTTAAAGAAGTTGCGGTCGGTAGCTAGGATGAGCCGATGACGGCGAAGCACGGCTTCCACCTCCTCAGGGGAGACGTCCCACGGCACGCCGCCCGGACGGGCAAAGGATCTTAAGCTCGGTCGACCCCGGTGGAGCGCCTCTGCCGCCTTCCGAACTTCTTCTTCCAACTCCATGACGTCACGTGCGCCGCTATGGGACCAGGTGTGGTTCCCGATCTCGTGCCCCTGGCGGGGAACGTCGTGCGCGAAGGCGGGGTGAGGGTTCCCCCCGGGATTGACGAAGAACGTGCCCCGGATCCTCCGCGCATTCAACGCGGGGATCGCATTCTCGACCTGGCTCCGCATTGCGTCGTCGAATTCCAGTGAGATCGCGGCGGTGGCCCCACCGTAGAACCGCGCGATTCGGGGCATCCCCAACCCTTCGTGCATGGCCCCAGTGTACGTAGTGCCTCCATCCTTGGAGGCATCTGCTCCATTCGTTACCCCGGCATCCTGCCGGGCTCCGGAAACACCGCCTGGAAGGCGGTGGGACGAACGGGGCAGATGCCGCCTTGGAAGGCGGCACTACGGATGATTGCGCTTGCGGCCGCAACCTCTCGGCCATGCGTATGCCCGCAGAATGACCGGGCGTAGGCAAACAGGTCGGTCCCGGATGGGGGCGGCAACTGAAGCCTATGTTCAGCACCCTCCTCACCCGAAGCGTTATGGCCTGCGTGGCCCTCGTCCCCGCCGCCTACGCGACCGAAGAGACGGCCGTCACCGCGAATGCCGTTCTCACCGTCAGCGACCTCCAAGCCGTCGAGCATCTCGCCCCCGGCCCTCTTACCAAAGCGACTTGCGAGGGCGAAGCCGCTCCGGTCCCGTGTCTCGCGGTCCCGCTCGCCGTCACCGGCTTCACCGAGATGGGCGAAAAGACGACCATCACGACCGAATACGCGGTCGGCCCGGAGATGGTCCAGAAAGTAAAGGAAGACTTCGCCCTGACCGCCGATGTGGTCCTCCGCAACCTCCGTCCCGCCCTTCAGTCGGGCGTTAAAGCGAAGGACCACGCGACCCGCCTGGCCACGAAGCAGGCGATCGCCCAGGTCGACGGCACCGTGAAGTACCGCATCTCGCCCGGCGTGAAGATGCCGGTTCCGATCGAGGCGACCGTCGCCCAGCTCGCGAAGCACGCGGCTCCCCGCATCGGCAAGCCGGTGGTCATCACCAGCGCGGCCCGAACCCCCACCAGCCAGGCGGAAGCCCTCCGCACGAAGATCTCCCTCGGCGACAACATCGTCCGCCTCTACGCGAACAAGGACGCGGCGAAGTCCGTGCTGTACGCTTACAAGCAGGCGAAGCATGCGGGCGGATCCAAGCAGCAGGTGATCGCCTCAATGGCGAAGGTGATCAAGGCCCAGATGGACAAGGGCGTGTACCTCTCCAATCACCTTCGCGAAGGCGCGGTGGACATCCGCACCCGCGACCTCAGCGGCTGGCAGCGGAAGCAGCTCGTGGCGGCGGTGCAGGAAGTGCCAGGCGTGCGGAATACGCTCCTGGAGAGCACCCCGCCGCACCTTCACGTCGAGTTAGAGCGGTCCTACTAAATACTCTCATGCAAAGACGCAAAGCCCGGAACCGCTTTGCGTCTTTGCGTGAGATCTCCCCTAAGATGCGAATTCATCCCGTAACGCCATCTCCGCGTCTGAGAGCGTGACGAACACCTCCAGCACCACCGCCGGCCCCTCGCCGTCGATCACTTCGTAAAGGTTCGGACGGTCTTCCCAGAAACCGACCGCGTCTCCCTCTTCGAGGTCCGTTGTGGTGTCGTCGATCGTAAAGCGAATCCGTCCTCGAAGGACGTAGATAAGCATCTGCCCCGGGAACGCGATCGCGTCCTGCTCGCGGCGGTATGTCTCGACGACGAGGGCATGGACCCTTCCTCCCGGCAGCTCGGTGTTCATCACCCGGATGAACGCGTTCGCCAGGCCATTCTCGCCCAATCGCGCCCGTTCCACCGGGTCGCGGAGCTTCTCCCGCGTGACCAGGCCCTTACGGCGCACGAAGCTTGGCCGGGTTGCGACCCAGTGCGTATCCCGAGCCCGGTCCACCCGAAAGGGGGCGGGCGACAGAAACGGGCGGTTGAGCCAGGTCGCGGTTACTCCCAGCGCATTCGCGATCTTCTGCACCGATGACCATCGGCAGTCGCCTCCCGTCTCCGCCCGTGCCACCACCGAACGGTGGACCCCCGCCGCCTCCGCCAACTCAAGCTGGGTTAGCCCACGTGCGAGCCGCATGCTCCGGATGCGCCCCGCGATGTCTTCTAAGAGTGCCCCGTCCACTGATCTAAATTCTATAGGAATTAAAGCGACAGAAAAAGGACTTCGTGTCGGTTAGCGGCCTATTCGCGGAAACCCTTCCCTTTGAACATGGCGTATCGGCCTCTATCCTCAAGGATAGACGCCAATGGCAAAAAGAGCCTTCACCCTTATCGAGTTGCTCGTCGTGATCGCGATCATCGCGATTCTCGCCGCAATCCTGTTCCCGGTCTTCGCCCAGGCGAAGGAGTCGGCGAAAAAGAGCGCGTGCCTTAGCAACATGAAGCAGCAGGGTTTAGCGACGATGCTTTACGCCGGCGACAACGACGACTATTTCCCCCTCGCGTTTCCCCAGTACAAAGACGCGGACTTCGGCTTCTATCTTTATAACGTTTGGTCCCCTACGCCCGCCGACGGACTCATCGGGGACCTGCCGGAGAACGTCGAACTGTTCCGTCAGACGTGGATCAACTCGACGATTCCGTACCGGAAGAGTAACGATCTCACCAGCGCCCCCGGTTATAGCGGCGAGGCCGCCATTTACCGGGATGAAGATTTCAAGAGTCCGCCCCCGGCGGTCGGCATGTGGTTCAACGGTCTTCTGAATGACTACGCGATGTCCGCCGTGGCCGCGCCCAGCAGCCTGCCGATGTACACCCAGCTTCTCGGCAAGATCAACATCAAGGGCGCCGCGATCTCGAACCCGACCCTGGTCTGCTTCTACGGCGACCAAGCCTGCCGCTACACGCCGACCCCGGTGGGCGGCGATTGCTTCGCCACCAACGGCGGCTTCAGCCAGACGATCGTGATGCCGCAGGGCGACCACCTGACCCGCTCGATGTGGACCTACAACCGGGGCCAGATCTTCGTGGCGTCCGACACTTCCGCCAAGTACCGGCGCATGGGCGCGAACATTGGCGGCAACACCGACTATCGCACCGATCCGTTTTCGGGCTACGCCGCCGACGGTCGCCCGACCCAAGTCTGGAAGGACGAAAGCGCCTGCCACAATCTCCTGTTCAGCCCCGATCTCGACTTCTCGAACTTCGGCAACCCCTCCCTGGTGACTCTCGAGTTATGAAGCGCGTCCTCTGCCTGCTTCCGCTGCTGGTCGTCGTCGGCTGTAACTCCGAACCGGAGCCTACGGTCGGCGACGCCGCCATTTCCAAAGGGATTCAGCCCCGCCCCGAACCAAAGCCGACCGCCGAGCAACTGGCCGCCGCCGCCCAAGCCCGCGCCCATCGGCCGGGCGAATCGTTCGGCAAGCGGTAGCCCCACTGGGACCGCCTCTCTCCAGAGAGGCTCCGGAGCTACCGCCCTGACCAAGCCGACGACCATCTCCACGCGTCCTCGGCTTGGCAAAGCCGGGCTTTGACCGGATTGGCACGGGTGTACGCAATCACGTTCCGAAGATGCTCTTCGTTCCGGATCCATCGGTCGAAGTAATCCTTGAACCATAGCTGTCCTGAACGACCGAGGGTGCTGTTGATGCGGCGCGCCGAGAACTTCTTCCAACTCTCGACCACATCGCCGAGCCGGACATCGTCAGCCATTTCCGCCACGACGTGGACGTGATTCGGCATCACAACCCAAGCCAGGAGCATGTACCGGTCGCAATCAAAATGAAGGAGAGCGTCTTCAACGATTCGAGCACAGCGAGGATCCCTTAAGACGCACTCTCCTCTGCCGGAATCGAGATACCTCTGCAACCGCCGCTGTTCTTCGACCTTTCGCTCTTTGTCTGGCTGGTCAGCTAAGTCTTGTTGCCAAGACTCCACCACGTGCCGGGGGAGCGCATCCGCGAGTCGGAAGGTGATGGCCTGAACTTTGTCAGGCACATCGAAATGGGGCAAGTAGCCCCGATTGTGCCAGCCCGGTTTCTCCCCGAGGTCTTCCTCTTGCAACACCGAGGCTTAGTCTAACCCGTAGTTCCGGAGCCTCTCTGGAGAGAGGCGGTCCCAGTGGGGAGCTACAGGCTGCTGCTTTCGTCGTCCAGCCCGTCGTGCCACGTAAGCGGGGCGAGGTGGAGGCCGCCGTTCATCCAGCCGACGTGGCTGATGAACCAAGCGCCCTTTTCGTCGCGGACGACTTCGCAGGCATGGCCCTTAAAATCGCCGACGTGCCGTGCCTCATCCCAATGGAGGGGATCATCCGAGGCGTAGGCGTGGACGACGTCGTTGTCCGTGACGAACAGGTAGTACCGCTTCCCGCGCCGCACCACGAAGGGCGATTCGGTTGGGCCCGCGAAGGTGCCCGTTCGGGAATGGGTGAAGACCACCTTCCGGGGGCTCCAATTCACGAGATCCTTACTGGTCACCGCCGCGACGACGTGGTTACCGCCCGTCCGTTCGCTGTTCGCGGTGTAATACAAGATCCAGTTTTGACCGTCCCGCAGGAGCATCGGGTCGCGGGCGTCGAACCCGTCGACGAGGATCGGGTTGCGGGAGGAGCGCTCCCACTTCCAGAGGTCCTTCGACGTCAGGTGATGGATCGCGTACTCGTGCCCCTCCTTCGCTCCCGCGCACACGAACATGTGGAAGGTCTTGTCGACCTTCACCACGTGCGGAGCCCAAAAGAAGTGCTCCCCGTGGGCGGGGTCCACGGTCAGCGCGAACGGCTCCTTCTTCCAGGGGGATTGGAGCAGGGAATCCGCGGTCGCGTGGGCCAGGTTACGGCCAGGGTCTTTGAAGAACTCAAACGGCTTCACGTGGGTGATGCCGAACATGTGCCACTTCCGGTCCGGCCCCTTCACGAACGTGTGGTCGTTCAGGCACCACGGCTCGCTCGCGCCCTCGGCAGGGTCATAGATCAGATTAAATTCCCCCACCGTGAAGGCGGGGGCGAGCGTGGCGGCGGCGAGGAGGGACACGATCAATCCCGCACGGGCTCCCAAGTCAGCGGCGCGAGGAATACGCCGTTCAGGTCCCAACCGCTGTCGGTCGCGTAGTACTTGCCGTCCACGTCCTGTACGACCTCGGAGGCGTGAGCGGGATAGCCGCCGATCTGGTCCGCATGGCTCCAGCCGTACGGGTTAGGCGAACGGTACACCTTGGTCGCATGGTAGCCGCCGTCCGGGCCCACGAAGAGGTAGAAGTGGTCGCCGTACTTCACCACGTAGGGCGATTCTGTCGGACCGCCGAAAGTGCCCTTCTCGGGATGGACCATCGCCACTCGTGCGGGAGACCACTTGAGGAGGTCGCGGCTGGTGCGCACATTCACCACGTGGTGGTTCTTCTCCTTATCGAGATTTGCCGTGTAGTACATGTAGTACACCCCGTCCACCAGGAGCACCATCGGATCGCGGGCATCGTAAAAGTCCTCGAACAGAGGATTCGCCTTATGGCGGGTCCAGGTGTGGAGGTCCTTTGAGGTCGCAAGGTTGATCTGGAAGTGAAAATTCGACCGCAGACTGCCCGCGCAGTAGAACATGTAGTAGGTATCCCCGCGCTGAATCACGTGCGGAGCCCAGAGGTGGTTCTCGCCGAGCTTCTGGTCGAACGAAAGCGCGAACGGCTGCTTCTTCCACGGACGCTGAAGCAGCGTAGGGGAGGTGCCGTGGGCGAAGTTTCGCTCCATCATCGGGTTTGCGGGCTGGGGGTGGGTGATCCCGTACAGGTGCCAGCCGTCGCGGCCCCGGATGAGACAGTGGTCGTTGACGTACCACGTTTTATCCTCTCCCGTCGACTGGTCGAAGATATGCTCGAACTTGCCGACCGATGGGGTGTGGGCGATGATGGTCGGGGCCTGGAAAGACTCCGCGACGCCCGGCGCGAAGCGGGCTTCGCAGTCGAGGCCATAGAGCCCGATCCGGTTCCCGGTGGTGCGAAGCCCACGCGCTTCGAGGAGGGGAAACTCTCCACGTTCCTCAACGAAGACCCGTGCGGTACCCCTTCCCACTTCTAAGCGGAAGGTGACGGTCGCGCCGTCGATCGCTTCCCAAGGAAAGATGGCGATCCGCTCCTCGTTCGGCCAGGGACCCACCTTGGCAAGGATGAGTTGTCCGAGGCGGCTATCTAATCGGGCGACGTACCCGTTCTGGCCGTCCTCACCGAGGCCGAAAAGGACGCCGGCGGAGCGGCCGGCGCGGAGGTTGATCCGGGTACGCCACTTAAAGCCGCCCGCCGGAGCGAGCGCTCCGACGAGACGGTTATCCGACGCGCCTTTGACCTCGATCTCGCCGCGGTTGCGGCGCCAGTTCGGACCTTGAACGTCCCAATACGGCGCGACGGCCGCCATGGTGGTGAGTGCGGTAAGTGCCAAGCTCATTTTCCTTCGGGAGGCCCTCCGATCGGCCCTGTCTTCGGACCATCCGGTTGGCCCGGCCCCTTCCATCCGGCCGGTGGCTCGGATTTATTCCAGTCCTCCTTCTTGTCGCCGTACTCGGGCGTCGAACTGGAGGAGCATCCGGCGAGCGCGCCCCCTATCAGGAGCAAAGCCGCGGCGAATCGTACGCGTGAATTCATCGGTTTGGTGTTCTTGAAATCGGGGTACGGGGCAGAGCCCCGTGTAACCGCAGCCTCCGTGGCTGCGCAGGCCCTGTCCGCACACCTTGTACCGTTTGTGCGGGCTACCGCCCTGCGCAGCCACGGGGGCTGCGGCTACACCGCTTCGCGGTATTTAGTAATCGCGCAGGGCGTCCCACATCTTCGTAAAGCGGTGGTCCCAGCGGCAGCCGGCGCCGGGGGCGCTCATATCGACCGTTTGGGCGGGCTTCATCGATTTGGCGTGGCCGTCCGCGAACGCGAAAGCGGACTGGCCGCCGTAGTTCTCATCGATCAGACCCTTGAACGTGGGGTCTGGCCGGCCCCAGCAGTCGCGCTGTCCGGGGAGGACTTGGCCTTGGTCGGCGCCGTCCGCGATCGTGATGATGCCGTTCCACGGACTGAACGCACCGTCCAGTCTCGCCTGGGCCACCGTGTGCGGTTTAGTGCGGGTCGCGAATAAGATCGTCTCCGCCGGCTTCGTCACTTCGGTGTTGTTGCGTGCGGTAATACCCGCCCACGTGCGGCTGAAGTTCACCATGCCGCGAAATTCCCAACCGTTCCCCCACCCGAGGATGCCGTTGCCCCAGTAGCTGTAGCGCGGGCCCGAATTTGGGTTCACCTCGTGGCTATCGCTCGGATCGCGCAGGATCTCCATGCTCTTCATGTAAGGCTGAACGTGGACCATCCAGGTCATCTGCCAACCCCAACCGTTGTTCGGGCCGGGCTCTCCGTTCGCCACCACCATATCGTCGAAGTCGTTGGCGTACATCGTCGCGGCGAGGGTGAGCTGCTTGATATTCGAAAGGGATTGGGTCTTCTTCGCGGCCGCCTTGGCCTGAGCGAAAACCGGGAAGAGGATGGCCGCCAGGATCGCGATAATGGCGATCACTACTAGCAGCTCGATCAGGGTAAATGCTTTGGCTTGCTTCATTGCGGGAACCTTCAGAAAGACTAGTGAGGAGCCTGAGCGCCGTTAGGGGAGGTGGAGGGAGAGGGCTTTTGGGAGTTCTCTCGGTCCGCCGCCGTGGGGGGAGGGGTGCTTTGGCAGCCCGCGAGGAGCGCCAAAAGCACGGCCGGTAAGAAGGGGCGAAGGGATTTCATCTTTGAAAGCCGCCCCCTCGCCGATCGCACGGGTAGGGGGCGAAAGAGTTCACGGCCAGTTGGCGTTGTTCGCGAGATTCAGCGTAGCGATCCCGGGCGCGATGGCCGCCTTGCCCCGATCGCTGCGGAGCCAGTCGAACTTCACGAACTTGGCGTGAGTGTCGCCGAAGACGGCGATCTGGCCCTGGGTGTGGCGCGCGCCCAGGTTCTGGAACACCTCGTTCCACGTGGTGGAGCCGGGATCGAGGTATGGAGGGCCGTCGCTCCCCATCGCGGTTTGACCGGTCAGGGGCGCCTCTCCTTTGGCTCGGGACATCGCAATGTAGATGGCCTCGGACGGCGCGTCCATACCTCCCTCGTTCAGGCCCCCCGAGCCGTTGTAGGTGCTCGAGAATCCGTAATTGCCGAGGAGTTCCTCGTTCTTCATAAAGTGGCCGTAGATCCCCGCGAACGGCTTGCTGCACCCCTGGGCGTTGTCGCCGGGTTGCGCATTGGAGGGGAATTGGCCGATAAGCTGAGTGCCGGTGGAGGCGCCCAGGTTGTCCCACATAAAGCAGTTGTCCGCCGCCGTGTAGGTGATCATCCTCGGCTTTGCGGCGGCGGAGCCGGGGTCGCTAAAGATGTCCCAGTTCTTAAGGTACGGCCCGAGGGGAATCTGCCAATCCCACCACGCGAGGACGTTGCCGTCGTCGTAGTCGGTGTTGTACATCTTCATCGAGATGCCGATCTGCTTGGCGTTGGATAGGGCCGCCGTCTTCTTTGCGGCCGCCTTGGCCTGAGCGAACACGGGGAATAGGATCGCGGCGAGAATCGCGATGATCGCGATCACTACCAGGAGTTCGATAAGGGTGAATGCCTTGGAGAGCTTCATTGCTAAGCGGGCCTCCCGCTAGGAACCATGAACGAGGGATCGGCGGCTCGAATCCGACCGGATCTGGAGGTACTCCTGATGAGCCCGCCAGCGTGGTTGGACCGTCGCCTCCGCCCCGGATAAGGGCAGGGAATGCCACTCCGCTTCCGAGGCTCCGCAGGAGCCTCGAACGACGAGAGTGACGGGTAGGACGAGCTGGGAAAACGGTTCGAACGGGTTGCGTAGGCGGCGCTCCAGCACGTTCACACACGCCTCCGCGAAGTGGGGCCAGTCGATGGCGACTGTAGTGAGGCCGACTTCGTCGATTTGGATCGGGACCTCGCCGCCGAAGGAAACGACCGCGACATCTTCCGGAATCCGCAGGCCGGCCGCGAAGATCGCCTCCACAACGGGCGGGACGCACATGTCCTGAAGCACGAAAACCGCGTCCGGCCGATCCTCGTCCATGAGGCGCTTGGTCAGAAGGTCGGTGTCGGGCGGCGTGCCGCCGCTGGTGAGGCAGAAGACGAAGTCCTTCGGGCTGGGGGTCATCCCGTTTTCGAACAGTGCCTTCAGATATCCGGAGAACCGCTCGTGGTTGATCTCCAGCATGTCGATCATGCCGCTGATCGCGATCCGCTTCCTCCCCTGCTTGGCGAGGTGGCTGACCACGACTTCTGCGCCGCCCAGGTTGTCCTCGGTGACGAGGTCGGTGCCGATGCCCCGCAGGCCATGGTCGAGGGCGATAAGGGGGAGCTTCCTCTGGGCTGCACGCACCCGAGCCGCGTCCGGGAAGCCGGTTTTCGACCAGACGAAGGCGGCGGCGAAGCCGCTGTCCGCCGCGTACTCGATGGCACCCTCGACGCCGTACCGGCGCGAGTCGACGTGGATGAGGTGGAACCCGGTCCCCTGGAGAAGGCGGCTGAGCCCGAAGAAGACCCGCTCGTTCACCTGGTCGCCGTGGTCGATGTAGGCGATGTTGCCGCCGAGCTCCGACGCCGGCCCCAATCTCGCTGCAACGCCACGCTTCGGCTTCACTTCCGCCCAGCCGCTCTCCGCCAGTGCGGACAGGGCGCGGCGCACGGTGCTGCGGCTGACCCCAAAGGAGTCCTGCAATTCCCGCTCCGTCGGCAAAAAGGCCCCCGGCGCATACTTGCCCGCCCGAATCTGCTCCCGCAGATCGTCGGCGATCGCCTGATACCCTTTCCCTTCGTCGTTCCGGATGTCGCTGCTCAAGACGCGGTCATTATACAGGCGATGTGGTCAAAGTGTATGCGTTGTCGGACCATATTGTATGCGTCAGTCTTGGGTTAATGATCGTTGGGGCATCGGGTCTTTAGGTCATTGGGTTCGGAAGGGTGCTAGCTTCTTCCCAACGACCCAACGACCCAACGACCCAACGACCCAACGACCCAACAACCCAACGACCCCTACTTGAACGCGTGGACGATAAAGCCAT